>JASANE010024363.1:0-17638 GCA_030248225.1 Trileptium ribeirensis
TATTGTTTTCACATAAATGAGAACTTTTATCAATAGAGCAGGATGGGGTACCTTAGCGTTTACACCTTGATCAAAAACGTAGTGACCCAACCTTCAAATTTACCCACTGTTCACTCTCAGACCTCGGAATCAATCTAAAACACATTTCAGGTATTTTTTCAACATATTTTGGCTTCAAAATCAGTGGAACAGTTACCCAAAGTGGTTTTCTGGTGCTGTGTCTGTTCTGACTAGTTTGAATAATTTAGTGCTGAATTGTCTGTGGCATTAAGAGCTGAATATTTTATATTTTCAGGTGCTTTTGCATGTAAAATTTGTCCACTGAATGTTTTCATTGCCATCTAAACCCATTCTACAATTTAAAACAGTATTCCTATTGTGACCTAGATCCCAAATTGGTGCAGAAATGCTAAGTGTGGCTGGAAGTCCCAATGATGACAACCATCTATAAAATATGCATATAAAATTCTTTTTTTAATTTGCATCAATTTGAGGAAATGCTGCCATTTCAGTTTTAGATTTTAAAATAAAAAGGTCAGCATAATCCACAGCATAGCCTATTACCTGTTGACAAAGATAAACAAATTGAATGTTTAATAGTTCATAATGTTTTAATTAATATGTATTAATTTTTCAAACAGGTGAGATGTGACTCCTTGAGTTGAAGATTTCCTATCAAGCGGACTGTCTGTCTGGCCTCTGCTTAGTGTCTGCAAGTGAATACCATTTCAGCAGTGGAAACGGGATTATGCTAGAAAAATATTCAGAAACTTCATTGAAATCAAGTCACAGAGTTGAACGAGCAGATTTGAAAAATCCTTTATAGTGTGTGCATTTGGAGATTTCAGCTTTGAGGCCAAAGGAAACAAAAGTCGATTGTCTGTTCGTAGCTGAGGATTGTCAGAAACTGCGTTCACGTCACCTAACAAAGCGTTGCACTTTGGAAAGTCTCTTTATCAACAACAAGTTTGTTTACCATAATGTCAGTCACAGAATCACGTTTGTCAGTTTGATTGTAAGGTCATCTTCTCAAAGCATCACGCTGTTATTTTGGACCATAAAATGGTTTGATAGATATACTTTTTCATTCATCCTGGAACAATTATCTTTATAGTTTTATTGTATAGTCATTCAGGTCGAAACAAGTGAATCTGTTTATTTTTAGACTCAGGAGTTCTGAGAATTATGATGTTGCCAATGGCTCATTGTTTTAAATAGTTTATGAAAAGCATTTATTTTTTGAAACAGCAGTCGGTTATTTTAAATGATTTGTTCACCATGCCAGGACTGATTTGCGCTTAGCAGTTTGCATTCGTTATTTTGAAATAGTTGTGTATGATTTGAACTTTATTCAAGTACAAGTTCCGCCATTTTTTCACCCATTTGGGAAACATCATCCAATTGATTTAATTCAGGTTCTAACTGTTCTGCAAGCATAAACAAACAAATGACAGAAGTTCTTCCGCTAGTGTTGTTGACAATTGGATTTCGTTGGAAACGGGATTACTCAATTAGAAACCACTATTCACAAACTTGCATTGTTTGTTTCAATCAGGAATTCTAGTTAGAATGTCAATGTCCTCGTTGGAATGTGTCCATAGAAATATCATGTGGATAGCTTATCGTCTACAAATAAACAAGGACAGATGCCATGTGTGATGAACCCAGAGACCATCACTTCATTTCATTGTGGAGTCTATTTTAGAAACAGCTTCACTGTATAGTCACATGTCTCAAAAAGCATTTGTGAGTCTTCTTTAGAGTTTCCAGTTCTCAGAGAGCAGTGTGACCATCACTCAGAGGAGTACCATCGCTGTTGAAGATTCTATCTTAGACCATTGATTCCTTACAGCAGTCAGCTAACAGAATCGTTCTCAGAAACTTATTTGTCCAGACAACTCAGCTGTGAAGTCAGCCATTTATCATAGTTCAGAAATGCTCGTTCTTTCTAGAGCAGTTGGCTGTCAGGAAAGCTTTGAGGCAGTGTGCTGTCATAAAGTCTGAATCATCTCCTAGAGGGATGTGACTGAGAAACTAGGTGAAAGCTGTCCGTTCAAGTCACTGTCCATAGTCTGTTTTGTTTAGCAAAAGAATTTAGAAATTTGTATGAAATAATAAAAACATGGAACCACTGTCCAAAAGGAGAATCGTGTATAATAACATTTAAGCTTATGTTATATACCAAGTCCAGAGCTTTTTTGATTTTATTGTTGTCTGTTTTTCAAAGTGGCAGAAGCTTGCTTGCCAAGAATCCATGAGGTTAATATATAATTCAGTCAATCATATCCATATATCCATAGGCCAAAATGATAGACAGTTTAGAAACCATGCCAGCAGTTTAGACACAATTTGGAAAGATAAGATAAGAAGGAACTATCATAGTGAAGAAACAAAAAGAAACAGTAGACACAATTACGTTTACTTCAAAAGATTTTTGAAACTTTAATATTGCTGATTTATAATTTATATGCTAGAAATAGATAAAACATATACAAACGTCTTTAGTCGTGATCCAAACCACTAACAGACCACAAGAGAAGCGACCAAGCAAAACAGCAGACCTTTGTTAGCGATTATTTTATATACAACATCGTTTATATGATAGATAACGTACAACAGACCTTCAGACAATCAAACGTTTAACAATCAAGTCAAACACACTGTCGCAGGTTTTGCAAACAAAATAAATATAAGAAACACAAGAAGTACTAATAATTGATGCAATCAATCAGGTATCAATCAATCAATCAATTAATCAATCAATCAATCAATCAATGTTAATCAATCAATAAGCCCTAGTAAGAGCCAAGCTTAAAGCGTTTAGAAACTGTGAAAGACGAAGGCCGATGGTGTAATACCTGCAGTTCACCAAGAACCTACGTCAACAAACGATAAACAACATGGAAAATTAACTGCAATTAGTTGCCATGTTTAACTGCAAAAGCTGCGTAAACGTATAACCAAGTCGAACCGAACCAAACACCGTAATATAAAACAGACGTAAAGCAGCTGTTATGTTAAAAGAAACGTTTGTGAACCTTGCCGCTATATTATGCAATGGGTACCTAGAAACAAATGAAAACATTCAAGTATAAATCTATAACATAAGAAGGGTTTTGGTGACTAATGTTGCACGATTATGTACAAAATATTGAACCGATGACAGGGCTTAGCAAATTTAGCACAGTTAGACTATACAGTTTATTAAGTGACAGATTTAGAACAATTAAGACTACACAAACTGTAGCAAAGTACCAAAGACCGTATAATAAGTAAAACGTGCATCTCAATGCGTAATTAACTGCGAGGTATTTCACTAGGCTATAATTTGGCCGTTAATTACGCATTGAGATGCACGTTTTACTCAGTGCTACTGATACTTGGTACTTTGTCACTTGTGCTGATTCTTGACTGTTCGAAATCTGTCGGAATGTGCTTCTAAATTTGTGGGAAACTTTTATAAGGCAGTGCCAGGTATTTTATGTGGAGGTAGCCATATCCATTCTGGTGGTTCATGACGCATTGAGATACTACGTTTTACTAGTGCTACGGTACTTGGTACTTTGTCACTTGTGCTATTCTTACTGTTTGATCCTTGTCAACTAATGAACTTTGTTACATATTTATGCTTAACTGTGTTAAATTCGCTAAAGCCCTGTTGCATTAGGTAATATATTTGTACATAATCGTGCAACATTAGTCACCAAAACCCTTCTTATGTTATAGATTTATACTTGAATGTTTACAATTTGTTATTAGGTACCCATTGCATAATATAGCGGCAAGGTTAACAAAAATTCTTCTTTTAACATAACAGGCTGTGTTACGTCTGTTTTATATTACGGTGTTTGAGAACTTCGGTTTTGTATCAACGTGTTGTTCGTTCAACTATATCTCGTTTACGCAGCTTTTGCAGTTAAACATGGCAACTAATTGCAGTTAGACTTTCCATGTTGTTTCGTTTGTTGATGTACTTGAAATTAGCTGTAGGTATTATACCTATTGGCCTTGTTTTTAGAGTTGAAACGCTTAAGCTTGGCTTGATGATATGCCTTATCTTGATTGATTGAATTGATTGATTGAATTGATTGATTGAATTGATTGATTGAATTGATTGATTGATTGATTGATTGCATCAATTATTAGTACTTCTTGTGTTTCTTATATTTATTTTGTTTGCAAAACCTGCGACAGTATGTTTGATAACGGTTCCGATGTTTACGATAACTAACTGTATACTAAAAGTATATTGCTGCATTTATTCTAACTATATATGGTGGTAAAGGATCGAATGTCTGCGAACTCGGTCCACCTAACGAAGGTCTGGTATTTATTGCTATCATTTTGCAGCTATCTTTTGTAGCCTATACATAACTGAAATTTTTCAGGTAAAGCGGTATTTATATATTTTATTTTAGCACATATGAATTGTCAATAACAATGTGAAGTTTCGCCGAAAAATCTTTTGGAGTAAAACCTAATTGTTTATCTTTTGTTCTTGCGTGATACATTTTACTCTATTTACAGGAAATATATATTAAATTAGTTAAGTGACCATTATAAATTTATATCATTTTAGTGGATATGTGGAATATCGTCGATTGCAAATGTGTCGAGCCATGAATTATCGCAAGCAGTTAGCCACTTTGAAAACGCAACAACGATAGGATGGGAAGAAGTTTTCGATTCAGTATCAAGCATGACGTTCAATGTTATTTACGGTATCACTTGGACAGTGAGTTTCCATGTTTTTTTACTATTTTAGTACAAATTATAAAATTGTTCTTACTAAACAAAACAATTATGGACAATGCAGTTAGAAACCAACAGCTTCGCTTAAGTTATGGGTCACATCCTATAAAAAATGGTTCCAGAGAAACTAACAGCCACCTGCTATGAGAGAGAGAGAAACTAACAGCCAACTGCTATGAGAGAACGGCTAGTTTGTGATATTAGATAAATAGCTAGTTCCGCAGTTATAAGTATAAAAACAAATAATATAAGACAAAGTCTCATACAACTGCTGTTTAGGAAGTAGATAGTTCTGCGGTCAAAATTTAGAATGGTTCCTTGACAAGATTATAAGTCTATAAAACAAAAAATTTTAGAGAAATTAGCAGCCAACTATTGTTAGGAAATAGATAGCTCTGCGGTCAAAATCTACAAACAAATGGTCCCAGATAAATGAAGAGTCGATTGCGTTACTAAACTTAACCTGCGCCCACTGACTACCCTATTTTGTAAAACCCGATGTCGTATCCACATCCATTGTTACGGAACAATTAAGACCAGGGATTAAGCTCTTAGTCCGCAGGAATTTATGGATTGAAAGCAAGCAATACCAGCTCCCCTGTCAATTTGGTGAGCTTTCAATTAGGATTAGCCTCTCTTCGCGAACAAATTCAATGTAAAGGCGAGGACATAACAAAGGGGTCCTGTAGTTTGTTGTTTATTTGTTCGTGGAACAGTTAGAAACCGATAAAATTTCGATCAGAAACGATTTTGATGTTCCCGAATAAAGAATAGCCAAATTTTGCTTGGATAGACAGAGTTCGATAACGCAATTTTTTTCAAAATAACAAAATAGCGCAAATCTGTAAGCGCAGATAAAGTTTACTAGCGCATATAAAACAAATGATTTTAGAAAAATTGGCACCGTCAACTACTGTTAGGAAATAGATAGTTTTGCGGTCAAAGTCTAGAAACAAATGGTTCATTGACAAGATGATAAGTCTTTAAAAACTAATAAATTTTAGAAAAAATTAGAACCAACTCACTGTTTAGAAAATAGATAGCTCTGCGGTCAAAATCTACAAACAAATGGTCCCAGATAAATGAAGAGTTTATAAAAACAAATAATTTTAGAGAAATTAGCAGCCATTGACTGTTAGAAAATAGTTCTGCGATCAAAATCAACAAACATAATATGTGATTAACATCATATTATGATTACAAACAAAGATTTATACTTTGGACCATAAGAAATTTCAAAAAATATTTTCCAAACATTTGTGCCGCGAATTTGAATTATTAAGGTCACAGATGCCAAAACATGTTTAAAATATGTAAAATAGGTTTAAATAGGCAATGAAAGCATTAATCAAACAAAATTTTAGCGCTACGTGCGAAAGCACCTGAAATTAAATATTAACCTGTAAATCCACCGACAATTGACACTAAAATTGTCGGAACTGCTAAGATTCCAACCAACGTTGCAGCGCCAAAAGACATTTGGGTCGCTGTTTCCACTGATTTTGAAGCCAAAATATGTTGAAAAAATACCTGAAATGTGTTTTAGATTGATTTAGAGGCATCTAAGAGTGAACAGTGGGTAAATTTGAAGGTTGGGTCACTACGTTTTGCAATCAAGGTGTAAACGCTAAGGTACCCCATCCTGCTCTATTGATAAAAGTTGCGTTTAGATAACGCATGTCTCATCGGTCGCGCAGTAAACTGTCCTACTGAGGATTAGGCTTAGGATTTCACATAAATGGAAGCAACTTTTTAATAAACCTATTGAGCTGGTTTTACCACAATTCGACTCAGCTCGTCAATGATGTTCGAAAGATTACACAACTATACATTTGTACTTACAATTAGCAACCCCAAACATAAAAAAGTCAATGACCTAAATGGATATTTTGTGACCTATCTTGTCGAACTGAGTCGACTGGTACCAAAATTATCACTGTACTTTCAAAATTGACCAACTTCAAATTAATTCGGGTAACTGAAAAGAATCGTTTTATGTTCTGTACATAATGTATATTGTTACAGCTTGTAGCTGTATTCTTGCGGCTGTATTTTGTAAGCAGATTAGATATGCAAACGTCATGCTATATAACACCGTACTGCCTATTGTATCCGTTGGTTGCAGTGGATAATAATCACGGCAATTGTCAGACGTACACAAATGTTAGCGGGGCCGGCAAGTTCTTCAGAATTAGACTTAGTCATCATAAATATGACAGTAATTCTTTTTCTGATATTTCTGCATCTATTTTTAGGAAATGCCGCCCACATTTCAGTTTCAGATTTTAACAAAAAAGCTACAATTTATATAGCTGCATTACTGCTTGATAAACAAAATTTAAGGTTCAGAAATTTCAGAAACGATTCCAATTATATGCATCAACTTTTCTAACAGTGAAACAGCGTGTTAAATAATTTTAAATATTTTTGCACCCAGTGTGCACTGTCTGCTCGGCCTTCTCTGTCAGCGTTTCTTTACAACGCAAAATATTATTTGAACGTCGTATATATGTTCTCATGCTTAATGGATAAAATATCCGACTCTTACGATCAAAATCATAGGATATATCACGGAACTAAGAGATATCCCGAAATCGCTGTAGAATGTGATTTTGTAAGATTTTATCCCCAACAATAAAGTAATGTCGCTGATTCGTTGTTGTACTGTGCATCTGTTACCTCAATTTAATCACTACCAATACCAAATGTTTGGAAAATATTTTTTGAAATTTCTTATGGTCCAAAGTATAAATCTTTGTTTGTAATCATAATATGATGTTAATCACATATTATGTTTGTTGATTTTGATCGCAGAACTATTTTCTAACAGTCAATGGCTGCTAATTTCTGTAAAAT
Organism: Trileptium ribeirensis; assembly: GCA_030248225.1. NCBI lineage: Eukaryota > Metazoa > Nematoda > Enoplea > Enoplida > Thoracostomopsidae > Trileptium > Trileptium ribeirensis. The sequence continues at coordinate 7,609 of JASANE010024363.1, forward strand.
TATATGTTTTTATAGACTCTTCATTTATCTGGGACTATTTTTATAGATTTTGACCGCAGAACTATCTATTTTCTAAACAGTGAGTTGGTTCTAATTTTTCTAAAATTTATTAGTTTTTAAAGACTTATCATCTTGTCAATGAACCATTTGTTTCTAGACTTTGACCGCAAAACTATCTATTTCCTAACAGTAGTTGGGTGCTAATTTCTCTAAAATTATTTGTTTTATATGCGCTAGTAAACTTATTCTGCGCTTACAGATTTGCGCTATTTTGTTATTTTGAAAAAAATTGCGTTATCGAACTCTGTCTATCCAAGCAAAATTTGGCTATTTTTTATTCGGGAACACCAAAATTGTTTCTGATCGAAATTTTATCGGTTTTTAACTGTTCGCGAACAATAAACAACAAACTACAGGACCCCTTTGTTATGTCGTCGCCTTTACATTGAATTTGTTCGCGAAGAGAGGCTAATCCTAATTGAAAGCCACCAATTGACAGGGAGCTGGTATTGTTTGGTTTCAATCCATAAATTCCGGACTAAGAGTTGAATCCCTGGTCTTAATTGTTCCATAACAATGGATGTGGATACGACATCGGGTTTTACAAAATAGGATAGTCAGTGGGCGCAGGTTAAGTTTAGTAACGCAATCGACTCTTCATTTATCTGGGACCATTTTTATAGATTTTGACCGTAGAACTATATATTTTCTAAACAGTATTTGGCTGGTAATTTCTCTAAAATTTTTGTTTTTATAGAGTTACCATCTTGTCAAGGAACCATTTGTTTGTAGATTTTGACCGCAGAACTATCTATCCCCTAACAGTAGTTGTATGAGACTTTGTCTTATATTATTTGTTTTTATACTTATAACTGCGGAACTAGCTATTTATCTAATATCACAAACTAGCCGTTCTCTCATAGCAGGTGGCTGTTAGTTTCTCTGGAACCATTTTTTATAGGATGTGACCCATAACTTAAGCGAAGCTGTTGGTTTCTAACTGCATTGTCCATAATTGTTTTGTTTAGTAAGAACAATTTTATAATTTGTACTAAAATAGTAAAAAAACATGGAAACTCACTGTCCAAGTGATACCGTAAATAACATTGAACGTCATGCTTGATACTGAATCGAAAACTTCTTCCCATCCTATCGTTGTTGCGTTTTCAAAGTGGCTAACTGCTTGCGATAATTCATGGCTCGACACATTTGCAATCGACGATATTCCACATATCCACTAAAATGATATAAATTTATAATGTTTCACTTAACTGGTTTAAATATATGTTACTTTAAATAGGAGTAAAATGTATCACGCAAGAACAAAAGATAAACAATTAGGTTTTACTCCAAAAGATTTTTCGGCGAAACTTCACATTGTTATTGACAATTCATATGTGCTAAAATAAAATATATAAATACCGCTTTACCTGAAAAATTTCAGTTATGTATAGGCTACAAAAGATAGCTGCAAAATGATAGCAATAAATACCAGACCTTCGTTAGGTGGACCGAGTTCGCAGACATTCGATCCTTTACCACCATATATAGTTAGAATAAATGCAGCAATATACTTTTAGTATACAGTTAGTTATCGTAAACATCGGAACCGTTATCAAACATACTGTCGCAGGTTTTGCAAACAAAATAAATATAAGAAACACAAGAAGTACTAATAATTGATGCAATCAATCAATCAATCAATCAATCAATCAATCAATCAATCAATCAATCAATCAATCAATCAATCAATCAATAAGCCCTGTAGTAAGAGCCAAGCTTAAAGCGTTTAGAAACTGTGAAGAACGAGGGCCGATGGTGTAATACCTGCAGTTCAGTTTGGCAAGAACCTACGTCAACAAACGAAACAACATGGAAAGTCTAACTGCAATTAGTTGCCATGTTTAACTGCAAAAGCTGCGTAAACGAGATATAGTTGAACGAACAACACGTTGATACAAAACCGAAGTTCTCAAACACCGTAATATAAAACAGACGTAAAGCAGCTGTTATGTTAAAAGAACTATTTTTGCTAACCTTGCCGCTATATTATGCAATGGGTACCTAATAACAAATTGTAAACATTCAAGTATAAATCTATAACATAAGAAGGGTTTTGGTGACTAATGTTGCACGATTATGTACAAATATCTACCTAATGCAACAGGGCTTAGCAAATTTAACACAGTTAAGCATAAATATGTAACAAAGTTCATTAGTGACAGATTTAGAACAGTTAAGAATAGCACAAGTGACAAAGTACCAAGTACCGTAGCACTAGTAAAACGTGCATCTCAATGCGTAATTAACGGCCAAATTATGGCTACCTCCATGAAATACCTGGTATTCCCATAAAATTCCCACAAATTTAGAACACATTCCCACAGATTTAGAACAGTCAAGAATAGCACAAGTGACAAAGTACCAAGTATCGTAGCACTAGTAAAACGTGCATCTCAATGCGTAATTAACGGCCAAATTATGGCTACCTCCATGAAATACCTGGCATTCCCATAAAATTCCCACAGATTTAGAACACATTCCCACAGATTTAGAACAGTTAAGAATAGCACAAGTGACAAAGTACCAAGTACCGTAGCACTAGTAAAACGTGCAGCTCAATGCGTAATTAACGGCCAAATTATCGCTACCCCCATGAAATACCTGGCATTCCCATAAAATTCCCACAGATTTAGAACACATTCCCACAGATTTAGAACAGTTAAGAATAGCACAAGTGACAAAGTACCAAGTACCGTAGCACTAGTAAAACGTGCATCTCAATGCGTAATTAACGGCCAAATTATGGCTACCTCCATGAAATACCAGGTATTTCCATAAGATTCCCACAGATTTAGAACACATTACCATAGATTTAGAACAGTTAAGAATAGGACAAGTGACAAAGTACCAAGTACCGTAGCACTAGTAAAACGTGCATCTCAATGCGTAATTAACGGCCAAATTATGGCTACCTCCATGAAATACCTGGTATACCCATAAGATTCCCACAGATTTAGAACACATTCCCACAGATTTAGAACAGTCAAGAATAACACAAGTGACAAAGTACCAAGTACCGTAGCACTAGTAAAACGTGCATCTCAATGCGTAATTAACGGCCAAATTATGGCTACCTCCATGAAATTCCTGGTATTCCCATAAAATTCCCACAGATTTAGAACACATTCCCACAGATTTAGAATAGTTAAGAATAGCACAAGTGACAAAGTACCAAGTACCGTAGCACTAGTAAAACGTGCATCTCAATGCGTAATTAACGGCCAAATTATGGCTACCTCCATGAAATACCTGGTATTCCCATAAAAACAACAGGGTATATTTATGCCAATGTTGTTGGTTAAAGACTTCAATAAAATCGAGCCTGTGTAATATATATTCTTGTAACATAGCTTATATAGTTAAACCCGTGCATACAAATGTCTGAATGCACGGTTAGCTATATAACAAGTTATTTGTAGCATAGATAACAGTGCGTTCAGAGATTTGTACGCACGGTAACTCGTTCAAACTCGTGCTGTCGCACTCGTTTGAACTCGTCACAAACTGTGCGTACAAATCTTTGAACGCGCTGCTACCTATGCTACAACTATTACTTACAAAAATGCTAAAATCCAGTTCTGTTGTGTGATTTAGAGCAGCATTGGCCATTTGCATTGCGGTTAATTTTTTGGTCTTCAGCAGCCACAGAGGTTATTTCCGTGATAACTATTTTAATACTTGTAAATAGTAAACATATTTCATAAGCGTCTATAATAAATTATTGGCTTGAAAAATTTTGCTGCAAGCAACTATGTCATTAGAGTACCTACATAACTTTAGTGGAACATGAAGATAAATTTAATGTCGGCTATGTGGTAGATGATGCCAGTTTCACCGGAAAGGAACTGAAATTCGCTGAAATTTTGAATTTATTTTGCCAAAAAAATGGCATACCGTGTCCACTGAAAAAAATGTTAAGGATGACACTGGACAAAGTGCTCAGGTATCTTATGATATCACAAATTAAAGATTTCACGTTACTTGCAAATCTGTACAAGTGATACTGAAAATTCAGAATGGACGGGTTAATACATTTCAATTTTTAATCATGGTTTAACAATTCTCGTTCACAAACTGAAACTTGCGCAGCCAAATGTATGGTCACAATTAGTAAATCAACATCTGCATGCATATTTCAACACAGGACACACATACCGTAAGTATCTGTTTTAACTTAAGCAACATTTTCCAAGTCATATTTGATTAAAGCAAAAGTACACTAAGTTTCTCAAAAGAATAGGTTTTCCCTAGCGGAGAGGCTGTTGCTTATTTATTTTGTGAGCTTTCTATTTAAAGGTGTATGTGCAATGAAGCTCGAATAAAGTTGTTCCAACCAATCCCAAGTTATAATATAAAATCAATTCAACCGACAAGTTGAAGGTTTAAAATATGGAGTTTTCACAAAGTTACGGTCTCATGAAGTATTTGTACGGTCTATAACATTGCTACAAGTATGTTGGTGAATCCCACGTAGTACTGTGAAAAAATTTCAAAAGCCTTATGTAAGCACCTCACTAGGTTATAGACCATAACATCTTAGTCTGAACTGAGTTTGGATCGAAGCAAATGGTTTTGTTCTATCCCTTTTTGCAAACAGAGGTACAGGAAACATTATTGCTTGTAAGTGCATTTGTTTGCTATGAATGCAATCGATTCTCGCATTATTCATATTGCAACAAACATTGCGTTTTATTACAGTATATTGCACCTAGGCGAAAAGATAATCTATCTTAAGATAAATTTATTCAGTAATAAATGAAAAACGGCATTTTTCAATATTTCTGTTGTTTGTTAGCTGTTATCTGCGGGTAACTGCTTGTCGTTGATGGCTATTATGAAGACAAACCTTGCTATGTTAAAATGCCTACATTAAAATGTTTAAGGTAATGTTCAAAAAGGGATCAGAGTTTTATTACTGATTTAATGTCTGCATACACCTAAAGGGTTAAAACCCAACGGCAATAACAATGTTTAGTAGTAATAAATTCACCACAGTTAAACATTAGCTTATAACAAAGTTTACCAGTGATAAATTAGTACAGTTAACCAAAAATATACAATATAACAAGATTTATCGAAAAAAATCTGGCACGGTTAAGTATAAAATATAGTATAACATGGTTCCAAAATTACAAGTTTAGTAGAGTTAAGTAAAAATTTATAATATAAGAGGTTTAGCAATTAGTGTTAGGTAACGGCAGGCTTTGAAATCAACCGGCCGGTCTTCAAAATTTTGGGCCGCTAGCAGTTGTGCAACGGCTCCGGATGACTCAACTACAAAACTGACGGCGCAGCGGTTGGCTGATGACAAATAGATGGCTGATTTCAAAGGAACTTCTATTACTATGATAAAAAATTTACTTTTCGTAAATGGCACTTCAGCATTTGTTCGAAATTGCTCTATTTGAAAATGAAACACAGCTTACAATGCAACGGTTAGTGTGCCGGATTTTACTCCATCGCTAGCGCTATAGTTAGACTGTACTATATTTAGTGTTGGGCGACGCCCGGCTTTGAAGTGTATCACAGAACATTAGTAGTCATTTGTTTAATAATCATAGTAGTTTAGTTTTATAAACATATACTTAAATATGACTAGACGGCACAAAACCCTTGCTGGTTGCTTACTGACAATTATATCAAAAATTTTAAGCGGCTTGCTTTGGTTAACTTGAAATTTATAATGCAATAAACGCATAGACCATGAGGACTTCCGACTAGCTTTCGTGGTGAAAATATGTAACAGAGCACGGTACATATGTTACGACATATTTAACAAAGTTCTTTATAGATATGTAACATATACAAGGGGTCATAGTAACATATTTAGCACTGTCGTCTGTGAGTATGCTACATTATGAAATTTTATCTAAACAACGTTTCTAATCAGATACAATTGGTTTTAAAACGCCAATGATTCTCAGCATCAATTTTGAATTGTAGCAAAATGTCTTTAGTGTTATTTTGTTGCATGTATAGCATGAACATTATGAAAATTTATTCCCGTCAAAACAACAGAATCAACTTGTTTATAAACGACCTATGAATTTGAATCATTTTATATTTAAGAGAACTAAACTTGAGTATTACAATTATCCTGTATGCAGTTTCAGAAGTTATTTCGACATACTATTATCCTGTATGCAGTTTCAGAAGTTATTTCGACATACAATTATCCTTTATGCAGTTTCAGAAGTTATTTCGACATACAATTATCCTGTATGCAGTTTCAGAAGTTATTACGACATACAATTATCCTGTATGCAGTTTCAGAAGTTATTTCGACATACAATTATCCTGTATGCAGTTTCAGAAGTTATTTCGACATACAATTATCCTGTATGCAGTTTCAGAAGTTATTTCGACATACAATTATCCTGTATGCAGTTTCAGAAGTTATTTCAACAACATTATAATAAAACAGGTTAACTGTATTTTCTTGTAACTATTTTATTCCCATTTGTTGTACAAGTAATTGTAACGCATTGCAGTTTTCCAATAAACTACGTAAACTCAATTCATTAATGTACTTTTGGATTGTATAAAATATACATAAATATTTAGGGAAAGTGTTAAAAATATACTAAAACATTTGACTTTAGGTAGGTATGTAAGTGTAACTAAAGTAAGATAGAAAAACGACCAGGTAAAAACCAGATGAGAAAACACTTGGGTTAATAACAGAACTTTATTCACGAACGAGGCAAGTGAATACAAATTCGCCAAGTGAAAGTAACAGTAAATAAGTGAAGCTAACAGACTGACGCACTGGCTTTCCAAATGAAAGATCATCAGTTTACATATTGTCGGAGACTTGTCCCAGATCTGATGTAAATCAGATGTAAAACGTAGTGCAAATCAGATGTAACACGTATGTTATAGTCGCCATTGTTTATGCGATGTGTTCGTTTACAGAACCCCCTTCGTATTAAGCGGAGCGCCGACGTCCGGCACGGGTGTCCAGGGCAAACCGCACCATCTTCTTTGTGAGAGTCGTGAAATCCGGAAAACCATCGACAAGGCGATGAGCGAGATCCAGCGCCCAGCGAAGGTCGCGACGTTTGATCGGTCGCTTTGCTTCATCCAGTGACCGGCATGGTGGAGTGATGGACGTACGCCAGTCGATTTGTCCCAAAAAACTTGACTGCTACTGCGTTAGGCGGCCTTCTACGGTCCGCGAGCTCGGTGTCGTCGGGCGAGATGACAAGCGCGGGCCAGTGGGGCCAGTCCGGGGTACTCCGCGAGGATGACGCCGCCTGCTGCGGGTCGTTCAATTGCGTTGGCCATCGCGAGGTTGTGGTGAGGTTGGTGTTGCATCCTGTGACGTCGTCGTGAAGGAAAGCCGGGTCAACTGATCGAGGCTGATCGTGTTTCGAGTACCTTTTCCGATCTTCACTACCATGAGTTTGCTCGTAACGTGTCTTGACTTTCGAACGGCCCGCGGAAGCGTGGCTGGAGAGCGCCTTTGACCGCATCGTCTCGTACCCACACGTGAGTGGCGGTAAGAAGATCCTTCGGGACGTGCCATGGGGTTAAATGTCGACGATCGGGAGCGTTGAGGCGGCTGACCGTTTGTCTGCAGTATTCGCACGAAGTCGGAAACGCCCGTGTCGTTAGGCGTTTGCGTTGGTGCGAAGTAGCAATGAGGTAAGTCAACGTTCGCGCCAAAAACCATCTGACACCGCGTGAAACCCTTGTCGTTGAGCGCCGACCGGATGCCGAGCAGGACCAGTGGTAGCGAATGCGTCCAGGTCCTGACGATCACGTCGGGTTCACTCAATTGAAAAGATCCACGAGCAATCATACATTAGACCAGCCGGGAATTCGAATCGGGATCTCTAGCTTGCAAGACTAGCGCGCTACCATTACACCACAGGCCCCGATCACAGCGTGTTCAGCTACGCTATATACGCTAGCGTAGTGAGATGCTACATAACTCCCCTGCGGAGTCGCGGAGCGAGCGTGCGTTGAGCTCTATCTGTGTAAAGAAACTCCGTGCAGGGGATCACGTCGGGTTTAGACCATTGAAAGTGTAACCGAAGTAACAGAGAACCCCACCAGGTAAAAACCAGATTAGAAAACACTTGGGTTAATAAGAAAACTTTATTCACGAACGAGGCAAGTGAGTACAAATTCGCCAAGTGAAAGTAACAGTAAATAAGTGAAGCCAAAAGACCTACGAACTGACTGACGAACTGACTGACGAACTGACTGATGCACTGGCTTTCCAAATGAAAGATCACCAGTTTATATATTGTCGAAGACTTGTCCAGATCTGATGCAAATCAGATGTACAACGTATGCAACTCAGATGTAACACGTATGTTAATATCTCGCCATTGTTTACGCGACGTGTTCGTATTGCAGGTATTTTGAAATCGTGACATATACACGGTTATAAGGTTAGGCTCCGTTGGATGCGTATATAGTATATCGTAACACTTAGCAGTTTGATAGTAACGAAATCCATCCACACAAAATGTATAAATATTTCTTGGTGGTTTTGTTACTATAATATGCTAGAAGTTGCAACTAGTTTCATATCATCTACTTCTTAGTAGTCTGAATACATATGACCGAAAAGAAAACGGGGCATCAGATGTGACCCGTTTACCCGCTAATGTATATATGTATATAATACATATCTGTATTGTAAGTAGGGATAAACCCTCTTATTATATTCATACCGACATTACATCATTTAAGCATAGAGTAAATGAGCCTTAAAACACATCTTATCTTTCCACTTAAGCCAAACATCAGCGAAATTATTATGGACAAGTGTCACTAAGTTTCAACCTCAGTTCTGCTTTTCAGACGAAAACATTTCCAGCAATTTGATTTACCCCGCAGTTTACGAATAAGGATAATTTTATAATGATTAATTCGTGCATTCAAAAACGACGCGAGATTATAATGAAACCGATATTAAAATATTAAAAGAATAAGAATTTTCTAAAATATGAACAAAAATTTTAAACTACAAACGAGAAAATTAAATCGCTAAAATGAAAATCAGTATCAATTTTTGATGACCTCGTGTGTCCGGTGTGTTCCGCGGGTTAGAATATCATATATTTGTGTGGCACATTACTTTGCTGTGAAAATTAACTAGCCCTAACCTACAAATTTTAAATTTGGATCGTTTTCACATATGTACCCAAAAATGTGCTACCGCGGAGAAAACGATTCTAAAAGTTTGAAAAATCGCCAGGCTAATAGATTATTTAAAATCAGCCATTTGATGCAGAATGTGTTTGCCCAAATATATGCTTACGATTTTACTTACCTCTAGGCCAACCTGAGAAACCAATTTAACGTAATTTTTCTATTCAGGACCCTTTTAAAGTTCCGCGGAGCTTATAAAAATTTCCAGAGTTTAGGCCAGACTGCTCTTACTGACAATAAAGGCTTCTTATGTTGCTAGCTATGCTGATAGATTAAACATATACAATCCGGCACTATATCGAGCAGAATCAAATCATCAATCCGATGTCTCGAGTACCTTTAAGTAAAATTTAAAGGAATTGCTTCTAGAAACTTAAAACAAAATAGTTTGAATTGAATATTTATATGTTTCAGATTCCAATAGGAGCCACTGAGGAGGAGTTCACTCGCGCAAAATCGAGACACCAACTTACAATCGTACTATCAATAACATACAACAGACAGCGTATCATCATGATTTACTCTGTTAGAAATGAAGACACTTAACCAAAAAAGTTATTCAGTCAAGATTTTATCAAAAATTTTGGGTCTTGGCGGTATTTACACATCGTTCATTGCTTTTTGATAAATAAAGAACTAATTATAATTTTTTTAGATATTCAGTAACGGTGAAAACTTATCAATCCAACGCGTCCTCTATCGCATATTAACATATTTATATGTGCAAAAAACATGGACTACAAAATTTGAAGCAGGGTTATTAATTATCGGAAGTAACAAAATGTGAAGCATATATTGA
>JASANE010024366.1:0-24674 GCA_030248225.1 Trileptium ribeirensis
TCGAGCTGTATGCTGTACCACGACGACCAGATGTGATTTGACCTAGAGCATTAATTTGACTTTGGGAAAAGAAATTTCTTGAATGGCGCATTTATACTAGCAACTTAAATGCTATTAGATTAACGATTTGGAACCTCAGTTTGCTGTAGCCCTACAATATTGTATATGTTAGTAGCGTTATGCGGCTTTGATGGCATAGTGTCCCCACCGTATCGAACCTATGTACTTCACACAACCAGGCGTATTCTCGATAACAGGGTGTTTTAGACATCTGTTTTTCATAAAATTTTTCAAGGGCACTTAGCTAGGCTATTTAATATTTTTCGATGGTGCCAAAGACACCGTGTCTTCTTTGTAGTTCTGTTGAAGGTATGCGATATACTATCTTATCAACGTGAATATATTCTAGATAAAATATAGAAATTTTCTGAAACTAACAACATAAATGAATAATACACTACATTACAGCTACAGTCAGTGTTCGTTACTATTAATTCGTGCAAAAACGTAGCTAAGCGTGCGCGTTGTCGTGAACAAAAAGTAGTAGGCAAGGGTATGTCGTATATCCTCGGGATTTGGTTTGTGCCACAGGGTTAATCGTGACTGCCTATGTTGTAGGATCGAGATTACAAGGTGACAAAAGTTCCAAACAGTGGGGACATTATAATTTTAACGACAAATTTTTCCACATGATTACATATATAAATTTACATAAAGTTTATCGCTCATATGTAAACTTAAGAGATAATTTCTTCGTAGTATACAGCTGATAAACTAATTCGTGCTTCTGCTGTTTTTATAGAAACGCAAGAGTTGATAAAAAATACGTTTCGGAAACAATGTTATATCCTAATTATGAGCTTCAGAAAAAGTATTTTTTACAATTATTCTGTTTCAGACAGTGAATATTGCTTATGTTTACATAGTACTATAACTGACATATTTTAGCAAAATATCTGTAGCCAGCTCTCGCAGTGCACGATGTCCTATGACACAGCAGTGGAAGATTATTACGACTACAATTATGCTGATGGTGAATTTAACGACAGTGACCCCTTGTACAGTATGTATTCGTACATAATTTATGCAATTATTATAACGCTACTTATAATAATTGGAATTATTGGTAATGCAACTATCGCTATTCTATTTTGGACAAAATTGCGACATGCCAAAATTAGTCCCTACATGGTACTTGCATCAGCCTATGATTCATTACTTCTTGGATCTAGTTGGTTTTTGTTGTCTTGGTCGTTCATTGATCCACAGCTCATTTCACCTTCGCGATCAGTTTTGCGAGCTTGGATTGAGATATACGTTTACTACCTAGCGTATCCAATATGTTATTTTGCAGCTACAGCGAGCTTTTGGACACTAATCGCTGCCTGCGTCGAACGATATTGTGCAATTGCATTCCCGTTTCGCTATCAAAGATTCTATAGTCGCCAATCGGTGCGACATTCATTAGCTGCCGTAGCAATTTTTTCGCTAGCTTTTAATATACCAAAATTTTTCGACTTCACAATTTCGTCTGCTCAACTCGAATTGCCGTTTGAAACCGTTGGTATAAACAGCTCGACAATTGTTGCGATGAAAAACATAACGGCTCCAACAATAGATGCGTCACGTCTAAGACAAAACAAAACATATTACGCCATTTACCATGTTGGGCTTACATTAGTGCTTCAGTCGGTTGGCCCATTCACGGCGCAACTAATTTTTACAGCTGGAATCTCTCGCCGTTTAAAAGACTCATTGCGAGGAGGTAGTAAGCATATAGCAGGGAAAAAAATTAATACTACTGACTTGTCGTTCTCGACAGCACCAGCGTCCAGAATATTAAAAAGTGAGCAAGTCGTTAACGTCCATCCGACCACAGCAGCGCTACCATCTGGAAAATTAATTCCCAGCCTGCCCAGGCGATGTGACAACCTCATCGAACAGAAAAATCAGGGTTCACCTGGCCGACTACCTAACAAAAAAGCTTATTTCGCTTCGAAGCAATTTAGCTCCATGATAGAACTAAAATAAAAGCGTTTACGTGTATGTATATCCAAAAAACACATAAATTCAGACAATCATATTGTCAAATCAGTCGTCAACGACTTAGAGGCAGTTAACAATGTAGTAAAAGATGCAGCTTGCAATCCAGAGCTGACGAATAACAACGGCCAATTCATCAAACATTCGTTCTCAGCTGATTACGATGCACGTTGCTGTGACACAGCAGACATGACCAGACCGAACACGGTAGCTAGCCTGATCAACGCTGAATATGAAAGCTTTAACGGGAGCGATATTGGCGAATGGATAACTACTAAATCAAATAATAAACATGCTTATAAATCGAAGGCCGTGCGAGTTGCATACTGTACCACAACGCCCAGATGTGCTTCGAATCGTAGCTTAAATACAATAAAACCACAGCCGATTGTTGGCTCCACATCAGTTATCGTTGTTATTTGCATGAAACATTTGCTGTTCAGTTTGGTACCAATATGTGTGAACTGCGGTGAAATTATACTGCGCTATAATAAAGCTTACGATGAATATTTGGCTACTTTCATCTATATTGTCGACCTATCGAATTTACTTGTTGTAATAAACTGTGCTATTAATTTACCGATAGTATTGATATATTGTACTAGATTTCGACGATTTTGCTACCAATATATACTATATTTATTTCGCCGACTGAAGGATGTAACAATACAACGGAAATAGACATTTAAATCTGCAATGTATGTCCCTATACTAAAATATTTTTGTATTGTCTATATGCTAAAACCTGTAAATAAAAAATAGCTTTTAATACTTTAAGGTTAACAGTTAAAGACACTATCAGTTAAACGCAGTGTGGCAACTTTTGTCAAAAATTCCACTACTAGTGTATTAGCTGGATTCTTTGTTAAGTCCATTAATTTCCAACTTCGGACACTATCGATCCAGAACTAAATGATCAAATATTTAGTCTCGCACACTATCGTAGAATTGTTGCACAGAAGCGCGAACAACGAGTTGAGAATGGTATATAATGCCCTCACGCCGCCCTAAGGTGAGGTCTGATAGCAACATAGCAACATGGAGACTGTCTGTTACACTGAGCCAGTTGGATTTAGTATCATTGCTCATAAATACCAGCTAGCCGATACATAGGTACGGTGCAGAGAATAAAAACTTGGTTAATGAATTTAAATTGCTCATATTTAAAGCGCGAACAACGAGTTGAGAATGGTGTATAATGTCCTCACGCCGCCCTAAGCTGAGGTCTGATAGCAACATAGCAACATGGAGACTGTCTGTTACACTGAGCCAGTTGGATTTAGTATCATTGCTCATAAATACCAGCTAGCCGATACATAGGTACGGTGCAGAGAATAAAAACTTGGTTAATGAATTTAAATTGCTCATATTTAAAGCGCGAACAACGAGTTGAGAATGGTATATAATGCCCTCACGCCGCCCTAAGCTGAGGTCTGATAGCAACATAGCAACATGGAGACTGGCTGTTACACTGAGCCAGTTGGATTTAGTATCATAGCTCATAAATACCAGCTAGCCGATACATAGGTACGGTGCAGAGAATAAAAACTTGGTTAATTTAATAATTTAAATTGCTCATATTTAAACTTGAAACTAGTCACACCATGATTTAGCCTGACTTTGTCCCGGAGAACGTTTCCACCGCTTACTTATTATCCAATTCTGAAATAAGAATAGACTCAACAGTATTCGTCATTCACAGAAGGGACACATGTACAGATTAAATTCGACCTAAATAAAACCGTTCACCAAACCATAAAAGATACCGGCGATATTTGACTTTATCAGTTAGTATGTTTGTAGACGATAGTACCCAAAATAGACTTGCTTAATCTTTGTTCGTAGTCATACAGGTTTATAGTTAAATGCCATTCCCAAATATGATGATAGTTAAACGGAATCAATAACAAGAACTAGAAATATACTCCTATCCATTGTTGGGTCACAGCCGTTGCAATAAAACTTGTAGTAATCAAAAAAGAGTACGGTATATGTTACAGCCGAATAATATATGTTCTAACAAAAAGTTAACTAACGGTTTTCCTTAGTTTACAACCTTTCTACAAACGTATTGGTCACATTTGAAGCCCATTATATGAAAATATTTGTAGATGTCCACCATGCTTAGTGACTGTAAAAAGAAACACAGCAAAAAACTGTTTCCTATTATCTCTTAGATAGACTCAAAGATTAAAATGATGCTAATCAATCTGTCTTCATGTTCATATATTATTTAAAATGTGCTATTGTTATTGATGCTGTTTCCATATTCTACATCTCACTGTTCTAAAACGGCGGTTCCATCTTTATAACTTATTTTGCAAATAGGATTCAACAAAGTTTATAACTATCCATTTGATTGACTTTGCTGTTAGCCACACGATCAGAGCCGCCGTTAGTACCCCCCTACCCCCTAGGGGGGGCCTCGGCCCTTGCAGGGGCCTCGCGCCTTACAGTGGCCTCATCTCATGGCCTCTGGGTGAAAAGGTGAAAAAGTTGAGAGCCGCAGCACAACCTCAAGCACCTTTCGCAAAGTAAATGTACACGATATACAAAGGTAACCTCAGAGTTTAGAAGACTAATCGTGAGTATGAGTTTAACCGTTCCGTGGTCAAAGTTTGAGTTTTTACTGGGCGCCTGTTTTACGGACATACACGAAAATTTATTTAGGTCAGCGTCTATGCAACTAATGTATAGCATTTGGTGTGAAATAAACTAGTAGAGGCCTTGAGGCCCCTGGTTATATTCCGGTGTTATCTACGTGATAAGTCTTGACGGTTAAAATAAATATTAGTATTAGTAATTTAGGCATAATAATATTAAATTTTGATATAAGAAATATGTGTTCGTGAAATGAGTCAACGGGTATTCGAAAGTGGTGCTTCAAAGCGCAAACGTACAAAGAAGCAGGCTATAAGGATGCTTTTAAAATATTGCAAAGACTGTTTTTAAATTTATTACCATACATACTATCTTAATTTAAGGAACAGCTTTCAAATGTAAGGGTACACGTTCTTTGGAAATTTTTTAGAGTCTAATGTCTTAAGGTAAGTGTATTGGAAAACGATTACATTAGTTAAGAAATGAGATAGGGGCCTCGCAGCCTGCTGGGGGGGCCTCGCAGCTTGCTGGGGGGGCCTCGCAGCTTGCTGGGGGGCCTCGCAGCTTGCTGGGGGGCCTCGCAGCTTGCTGGGGGGCCTCGCAGCTTGCTGGGAGGGCCTCGCAGCCTGCTTGGGGGGGGGGGCGGACGTCCTAGCGGCGGCCCTGCACACGATAGCACCTTATGATTACGAGTACAGTACAACCTTATTCAGGATTTACTCATTTTGTAACCACATTTAAATGAAATATTTATTTACTCATTTTGTACTCACATTTATATAAAATATTTCAATCCAGACTGATGTTGCGTGACGGCTGTAGCTTTGTTTTCGGATGCTGCCATTTGGATTTTACATACGAACCCTAACAATTGCTCAGCAGTGGTACATCATCACGCAAATATAGGCCCAAGATCGTAGCAAGTTTATAATAATTAATTTAAATCTGATTGTCTCGGACGTCGTAGTCATATCCTCCTTCAAAAGCGGCAACCGACAAGCGATTTGGATGATAGGGGCGCAGCGCGCTTTTTAAAAGTGGGGGCAACACAAAATGGGCGGGGCATAAAGTATAATTGCGGGCGCCATGAGGGAAAAACCCATTTTTGCCGAAAAGTGGGGGGGGCCTGTAGCTGGGCCAATTGTTGATGGTAAATTCTGTTGCGCAATTGACGCTATGAAATTTTCTAAAAAAGAAACCATTTGAAGATGGTCTTAGCCTTAATATCCTAAGACTAGTAAACGTAAAAAATTACAAAAAAGTGAGTGGAGCAAATTGGGATGATTTTAAAATTGTCATAAAATTAACTAATTAGCTAATTAATTAATTAGTATATATAGCAGCGTTTTAGAGCATCAGAAATGCCAAATTTGTGATCAGCGATATTGAAAACCCCCGTGTGCAACGGTTTTTCGTCTTTGAGCGCTTTAAATTTTTTCAAAAAATTTGTTAATTATGTAGTAATTAGCTAATCAACTAACTAATTTACATGTTTTACATCTTAATAAATACCAAATTCATAATCAGCATGACAAGATGTACTATACGCACTAAAATAGTAGCTTTACACTAATTATTCATTGAAAAAATATGCTGTTTTTTGAAAATGCTAAAAATAGTAACTAATTTGTTAATTACTTATTTAACAAAAACAAATTTTGACAAAACCGTATCTCTTGCAGCAGAAGGATATTATGTTTTTCAAACAAAAAAATTAAATCGGTCCAGTAGTTATTGGAGAGTTCTACAGACGGACGGACAGACAGGCCCGATTTTGCTCCAACGGACGAAAACAAAAACGCTTCGCTTCCCTCAGCTCAATAAATATGTTGACATATGCATATTTAGCATCAAAGTACATTTCGCAATATGTTATGGTACACCTAAATACATACATAGAGGGCGAGAGAATATTAAAATGTAGTTGTGTAACATTTACATTCGGTTAAGACTGTGTAAACTATGCGTGTGCGACAACTTATAACTCAGGCCTTCGTGTACCTTAAACTTGTCTTACAGACCGTAACTTTTGCAACTGAAATGAACCAGACCTTTTGCAATAGGAAGGCAAACGTCAAATGGTTATACGGAGTCGAACGCCAGAATGCACGGATGCCTCTCCAACACAAAGTTTCTAGTGACGTACCTGGACTTACCAATTCTATCATAATTAATAATAATGTAAAGCAATCTGCATTTTTATAATATATAAACATTTAAGAGTGTTTCACTGTACGATAAATTGTGTTGGTGATCGAATGGTTAAGCTTTACGGTGCATATCAGCAATGATCAACACTAATGTTTTCAAAGTTTTTTTTTGCGTTTAGTTTTAAGTGCTTACAAGGTGCCTTTTATCGTGGATGCCACATTCTTCTCAATCTTTATTTTGCTAGGCAGCCAGCGTATTACTAGCGTAACAGCCCGAGATTTTCAGGGATTTTTAACAGGATATCTAAAATAGATAAAACATTCAAATCAAGGTCAAAAAGGGGAAACCTAACGCGATGGGCGATCGGATACCGGTGGAGCGTTATTGTAGCACTACATTGCATACCATTCATTGTTGTTATAAAATAAAGTTGTATCATGATTTTAATCTGTTGTATCGTCACGCTCCACCCGTCCGAGGTGCAAGGGGTGATTTTCGCACCACAATGGAATAATCGTGATTTTGACTTATGGTATCCGGTCGGCCCCATGGAAGAAAGTTGCATTGCTATTATGCTTTGAATATTTGTATTATGTGAGGAAACAGCGGTTGCGCACTCGGATGTGCCGTGAAAATGGGCGAAATTTCCACGATCATCTTTTTCGGTTTCATTGATTCGGTGCCTTAAGGTCGATCCCGGTGCGCATTCACAATGACGTGATAACCATAATCGTGTTGATAACAATTGATGTATTATGGAATGTATTTTTGTACTGCATGTCCGGACAGGTCGGGATGTTACGCGGAATCTTTACCTAAAATTGAAACGGGGGAGTTTTGTTACAGTTCAGATCTCGAGGACCTGTCCTGGCATGCAGCTAGGGTATAACTGAATCGCGGAGTGAAGTGCAAAATCAAATTAATAGGAAAGAAAAGGGACAAAATCTATCGGAAACTCATTTCATGGCAGTGCGTCAAACGTGAAAATTTTTCTATTTTTCAGGCAGGCAAGGACAACCGGGCCTATCTAATTGTCATAAGGGACTTATAAGGTTTGTAAATTGCGTGTTGGGGTCAATTTATCTCTTACCCGTAAATACTTATAGATCCCTAACTAAGCGTTTAAACACCCAAATTTTAAGGTCCCGAATCTCAACCAAAATAATTAAAACCCCACTTTTTCAAGCTCCACACCCCCAAGGGGTCTTACCCTAACTATTTCATCGGAAACCGGGGCGACCTAACTCCACCGGTCCGCGCAGGACCCAAATAACCCTCTGGGGCCACCAAAATTTTCTGTTTTCGTCACATAAAACGGCCTCTAACAGCCCACCCATTGGTCTTATGTGTATAATTTTATTTGCATCAGTAGGCGACCAGCCAGGGCATGAATCTGATCCCGCCCTCTCCGCCTACGATCAATAGTTAACCTGAAAATCCAAATAATCTAAAAATTTTCTTATAAAATTTAAGCACTATGGGCGCTGGTATATTATAGCTCACATAAAACCTTGCGCCTACCAGCGGGATCGATCACAAAATTCTTTTCGACTCTTGACTGGTTCCCCGCTCGCCGGGTCGCAATTTTTGGTTTTCTAGACCCGGGGAGGGGGCGAAAATTCAGTTTAAGTGATGTGAATGTAGTAGTGGAGTGAAATACACACGGGGAAGGAGGAAGGACATAGGGACACGGGAGGGGTAAGATGCTGAAAGCGATGTATTGACCTGGAGGCAGCCGCTAGTGCGGACATTATTTGAACATAAGTAAGAAACATTTGCTAGGCTACCTTCTAAAGCTAGTGCATTTGTACCCTGAGCATTTTATTTACCATATAACTGACCATTCGTTTCAAAACCAGTTCTCCATGCCGCGTAGACACGGTAGGGCGCTTCATCTATTCACATTAAATAGTTTAGGGCCCCGCCGCGAGTTGGCACGTTAGGACACCACAGAACTTCGAACGGCCTTATAAAACTATTAAGCCCCGCTTCGATTTGTGTTCCCCGTGCACGCCATCAAGTTGGTAACATAAGTTTAGCTTATATTGTAGGGTAGTAAAACGCGGGCGGCTCCAGGTCGGCCAAGTGGAAGGTATGTAATCATGAGAGCGGTCAAGGTGGCGTGATAAACGGACGTGGTCATTTGCGGATGAGGACTATGCCATGTTTCAGCAACTGAGAAATAGGAACTCCCGACTAAACCATCAAAATTCGAGTGAATACCCTGAGTTGTTTCCAACTGAGCAACACCCGACGCCCAAGAAATTCACCCAGGTTACACCGTATTGACACGGTAGAGCATTTTATCGACTTTTAACTGCCAATAACTATCGTTGGGTGGATCCGGACACTCCGATGGGTGACGTGTCATGGCCCTTCCCCTTCATGTGTTATGTCGTCCCGTTTCAGGCATGTTCTGGCGAAATGGAGAAATTTTAATATGCCTCCGGATGCAAGTTAATTTAGCTTTAGGCTCTTCAATCAAAACGTTTTAGTTTGGCCCCGCTATAGTGATTGTTTAAGCCTTGGTGCTGCAAATGATCGCGGTCCAGGACGCGAAACGGTAATGTCCGGAGGGGCAGTATGCCAATTTGTACAGTGAGTTGGAGTCAACTGCGACTTTTGAATCTGGTTCGAACGTAATGAAAACTATTTGAGACGGCACCCCTTAGTCGAGCAGCGGCCCTGAGGAGGATGCAAACCAAATGCGTCTCCAAGCTTAAACAAATTATCAGGCGCGGACCCCACACCGTGTAGACACGGTAGGGTCCTCGCTAGTTTATTTTCATATCAAAGTGTAGGTAAAAATTTCCTAGGGAGGCAAGCAACGTCGCCCTGAATTAGGGAGACGCGGCATTGGCTTCCCGTTTTTAGTAAGTACCACTCGTCCTCCCTCCCCAGAACTGCATGTTCTTTCTGACTAAAATTATAAATCAGCTTAGCTTGGTTCAGTATAGTCGCAGGCGATTCCAGCTTCGTGAAACTTACTGACTACAAAGGAAAAGGAGTGTAAGCGAGAGTTTCGATCTTGATTGAATGGATGGTAACCAGGTTTTGGTGTTGAAGGAGAGTCTAAAAATATATATGTTAAAATTGCTGTAAAGTGTGGTAGGAAGTATCCGATCACTAGTAAAGGGGGAACGAAGCCCTATGCAATTCACATCACGGGTCATGTTTATTCAGGTACACTGCGAGGTACCCATGTTTATCAATGAATGTTATGTAGTGTGTTTATGCCATGCCTGTTTACTACACATTAATAAAGTGTTAGAGTGTTCCGTTCATGTTTGAGCAATAATCTTCGTTTCATTATAACTTTCATTTCTACTGTTCAAACCCTCCGTAGTACAAGCTAGAGGCAAATTTTAATATATGTCAAAACGATGAAACAGTTCTAGGAACTCCTAACAAAACACCCTAATGTACCTGGCAAGCGGCCTAAGCACTGTCGAATAAGCTGTTTTGTTTGGACAGGCCATTGATGAGATTCCTACGAAGACTCATGATCAAGCGTCGGCCCTCTGTTTTGGCCAACTTATTGGAGCTGCAGAAGGGCCCTGGGATCAGTACCCAGGTGTTCCCTAAAGCTAATACTGTAGAGAAAGGGTCTACACTGGGTTAAGCAGGGACATCGTGGCAGCCCAGGCTCACGCCCACTAAATTAAATTAGGAAAATCACCACCATTTAGGATGCAGAGGAAATGAGGGAAATTACCTGTGAGCAGGCTTAGGGGTTGACCCTCCCTCAGGGGGCCTTCATTCACTAGATACGTGGGCCAGCATAGGGGCTAGGCCGAACACCCTGGTTAACCCGCCAGCAGCCTGCTAACCTAAGCGATTCCCTTATGTCAACCTGCAGTTCACCGGGGAGTCGTGGAAGCCGGGGTTATCCGGGCAGCACACCAAGAAAAATGGTGGTGCAGCTGGGATCCCTTAGGGCCAGAACTGGTCCTAGTACACTAGTAGTTACAATATGTTGCGCATCAGGTTGTTATCGCTTATCTACAGTGCATAAATGATACCAATATTTTATGATTCAGGTTTAAGACTCAAACGTAGTCAAATTGAGTTTCAAGAACGGCTATAGACACGCAACATGAATCTAAGGCATGCTTCCATTTTCCACGCTGTGAAAATTTTGTTGATGTTAAAACTTATTTAGTCTTTAACATCAGGAACATACATTTCGGAATGTTCCGTAAGAAAAAGCAACAAAGGTAATAAATAACATTGAATCATTTGCCAGTGCGCATGCTGAAGTGGTTGTTTCATACTATTTCTTAGGCTAATGTCTTTACGTTCGAAACCTATTTCTGTAAAAACTTTTGCGCATTAAAATTAAATTTTGAACAGTAAAGTCTTGGAAACAAAATACTTATGTGACCCGTTTCTCTTTATAAAAAATCGTTCTAACTCTGCGTGAAATTTGAACAAATAATTAATTTCCGACAGCAACGCTTGTTCCTTTCTAAACTAAATCACAAACATCCAATGGAGCTACAAGTTTCATTAAATACTTGCTAATAATGGTGCAAGAATTTACAAATTGTTTGATTAGCAGTGTTACAATTATGTGCTAAATCAATATTAAATATTCTATGAATATATAAATTCCGCACGGTTTGCACGTGAAACGGGACTTTTGATTCTTAAACTTAAGAAAATGACCATAGTTTTACACATAACTACGATGTTCCATATGCTTATTATCTTGTATAGCCACGATTTCATGGTGATTGATGGCTGTGATCATTTGCATTTTGCAAAACTGATCATTTATGGCATTGCTACTATTTTACCATTGTAAATTTTTAGACGTTACTTTTGCTCGATTTATTCCTATTTAATCAATCGGTTTTTTAAATTGTGATTAACACTTTCTAAACTAATGGGTTGTCCGTATAATATTGAACAAATATTTGCCGCAGCAGCGGCTGGAATCTGGATCCATCGGGGTATTTGGGAGCTGATGTTCAGTTCCTTAAAAACCTCGCAAACTGAACGAATATCTCGCACACGTACTCTCCACGACAAACCCGGTTAATGCATAGCCTCGTAATGTACGCTTTAGAGCGTAAAAATGTTAAAAATATATATTGTACATAATATAATGTAAGAGTGCACTTATAGTACATGTGTACTAGGACCAGTTCTGGCAATAAGGAATCCCAGCTGCACCACCATTTTCCTTAGTGTGGTGCCCGGACAACCCCGGCTTCCACGACTCCCCGGTGAACTGCTAGCTGACCTAAGGGAATCGCTTAGGTTAGCAGGCTGCTGGCGGGTTTACCAGGGTGATCGGCCTGGCCCCTATACTGGCCATACGTAGCTAGTGCATGAAGGTCTCCCGAGGGAGGATCAACCCTTAGGCCTGCTCACAGGTAATAAGGCTGACCCGCCTTCCCTCATTTTATTTAAATCCTTAATGATGGGGAGCTTTCCTGTCTTTGATCCGGTACCGTTACCGATTCCCTAAATGGTAATGCCTGATCGGTTTGCGAGACACCTAAGAGAATATATTCGTTTGTGATTTCGAAATCACGTTTATGCGACACGTTGGCCCACTAACTATCCAATAGCAATTAAATAAAACATATCGCCTACGGATCTATTGAACACTCTAACACTTTATTCAGGTAAAGCAAAAGCTCACAAATGACTATAAATGCAAGCGAGCTATTTACACAGTGTTTCAAGTGCGGGTACCACGCAGTGCACCCTATATACATACGTACGTGGTGATGTGAATCCTATTTGATGCGAATCCCGGATGGGGATCATGGAAAAATCAGTTTGGCCCGCCCCACAATTTATATCCCTTGTGACATGTGTTGCCCTCTTGACAGTATTCCTCCGATCATCCCCTTACTAATCACTTGTGAGATGCGTTTGTAAACACCCCATAGGCTATCGTTGCTCAACACACTCTAGTCGTAAACATCTCTTTACTCCACGCTCCTCTCTAGTGGTGGCCATTTCACTGAGCCGCGACGTCAGCTGCGGATCTGTTACGAGACCAGCCGATAATCGAAAAGTTTGCTCGCTTCCGGGTCAGATCGAAAACACGGGCCTTGTGAAAAGGGGAGGCGCTGCCGCGTCTCCCGAACGTTGTTTACTCTTTTTAAAATTTTGGATATACGATTTGACATGAAAACAGAACGCTAATACGGGAACCCACCGTGTGTACACGGGTTGAGGGTCCACGCCTACTAATTTTGTTTAAAAGAACCGGATTGGAGAGACAATTACTTTGTAACGTCCAGGGCCGTAGCTCGACTAAGTGGTGCGGTTCCGAGTGATTTTAATTAAATTCAAACCAAACGAACGTCGCAGCTGACTCCGTCCCACTTCACACTTTGTGATTCACTCTTCCGAGTGCCTCGATCCAAATGAGGGTCCGCAGTCATTTGCAAGCACAATTACGGCGCGATTGCTGCCGCGCCTCTCAACCAAAATGCTTAATTCGACAACAAAAGAAAACTGTGAGGATTTGCGTTTAAAACATTTCGGATACCCCTGTTTGATTAGAACAGTAAGATTACGAAAACCGTGAAAAGTGGGGGACATAACGCACGAGAGGTCGTGATACGTCACTCCCTATATAGCAGCCGCATCGACCCGATAGTTACTTTATTGCTAAAAGTTCATGACGGAGTGCTCTACCGTTTCTTCACGGCTTGAGACCCGTCTGCTTTTGAGGTTAGTTAGTTAGTTGAATTTTCACTGAATGAAAACAAAGCTCAGGGCAGGAGCTCAAGTTTCGGAGCTAGCGTCAGGGGTCCGTTCTTTAGATCCTTTGAGTAACTCTTTGCGTGCAAATGACTACGTCCGTCCTGGTCCGGATGGTTCTTTTATTCCCTAACAAGTGGGTCTTTAACTCCGCCTACCGTGTCTACTCGGCATGGAGGACTTGGCAGAAGTAGAAAAACGAAAAGCCCAAGCAAAAGTGCGAAATCCTTAAAATTCTCATAATTAAAAGGGCGACAGCCGCCTGACTCAGAAAACAGACAACTTGGTCTGTGCTAGAACTCGACTGGCTCCGACGCTGCGTCAGGCCCTTTCCGTTTATACCAGACTTAGACCCCCCTTTTTTTACTCAGCTCTTCCTTCCTGTTGCCTTGGCCCCTTACACGTTAACGGCAAAATTTAAAATTTAAAATATAACTCAATAAACACAAGAACATAAAAACAATGCCACAAGCGGGCAGCGACTAAAACGCACTATAAACATTTACATCGACACATCGCCCTCATAACGTCGTAAACAACTTTAGCTGGGCAGTGGCCGAAGCCAGCCAACAAGCCCTAAACCTCGTGCTGGTCGGCTCGGCGAATTTCAAGAGGAGAAATATACGAGCGCTCAGGGCGCCGAAGTTTTACAAAGCTGGAAGCTTGTTTTTATGAATGTAAGGCAACGAAAGCAGTAGGCGGCCCAGGGCCGGGTTAGATCTATGCCCTGGCTGGTCGCCTATTGATAAAAACGGAAATTTAATTGCAAACTAAATAGGTGGCCCGCTAGAGGCCGTTTTATACGCCAGATGTAGGGAATTTTCTGTGTTCCCAGAAGGTTATTAGGGTCCTGCGCGGACCGGTAAAGTTAGGTGGCCCCGGATTTCAACGATATAGTTAGGGTTAGGGGGTGTAGAGTTGAAAAAATCAGGGAGTTTTGGTTATCTTGGTTGAGATTTAAGCCTTTGAAAATTGGGTGTTTAAACGCTCAGTTAGTGACCCATCAGTAGGCACGGGTGAGGGGTAGGTTGACGCGAACGTGAAATTCTGCAGCCCTAAGAGGCCCTTTCTACAGTGTGGTAGCCCTATCCTGTCTTAATCGCTGGAAAAATATTAAAATTTTGCTTTTAAAACACCTATGCATGTGCTCTGCGGTAGACTTTTGTTAAGTCTTTGTTCATCGCTTGACCTGATACCGCTTCTTCCATAAATTAGTTACACAGCTGCATGCCAGGATAGGTCTCCCAGATCAGAGTCGTAACAAAATTGCCTGTTTAGATTTTTTGATCAAAATTGCGCACCATACCCCGACCCATCCTACCGTACATAATATATTGCACACATATTATTATCAACAATATTATGTCAGCTTGGACGCGTACCGGGATCGGCCTTAGGGCACCGAATCAATGAAACTGAAAGTAGTCGTGGAAATTTCGCCCCCTTGTCGCCGGTCCATCCGAGTGCGCCACCACTTTCCACACAATACATTATCCCAGCGACCTATATGACATCATCGAATTCATCGGGGGCATACGGGATACCATACGTCAAAATTTATTACGATTATTCCATTGTGGTGCGTAAATCAACCCGTGCACCTCGGGCGGGTGGAGCGTGACGATACAACAAATTATAGCCGTGATACACTTTTATTTTATGACAACGATAAAACGGTACACAACACAATGCTCGAGTCACGCTTCGCCGGTATCCGATCGCCCATCCTATTCAATTGACCGCTTTTGACCCTAGATTTGGACTCATTTCTATTCTAGATGTTCCTTTAAAAATCCCTGAGAATCCCGGGCTGTTACACATGTATATTTATTGAAATTATATTGTCCTGAAAGATGTATGTTATATACTAAAAGAATTATATTTTTTATTTAAATTATATCTTTAAATTACATTTCGGCGCAGTATAATTACGCCATAAAACGCGAAAAATGTTTCGTTATGTTATGTATAGATACTACACCATGATCATTGTGTTATCACTATGACTTTATGATCGTACGGTGATAACACATTTCTGCCTACGAATAAATTGAGGCGATATCCGAGAAAACTATAAAACATGCGGTGAAAACTTGAGGCAAGAAGGACAAATCTTAAAATTTATACAAGATAACAACATGAGTTATTGACGCAAAGTCATGGATTAATTCATAATGCTGCGGTGGCCAGTACATCCATGGTCATAATATGCAGGAACGGGCTAAGTGCCGATCCCTGGTGCAAACTCTCTGCTACAGGGAAGGGTCGAGAACGACCTTGTCTGCATAAAGGGGTGTGTTGTGCTTTTTCAGTACACGTCTTGAAGACTTCTATGTACACTTCGGGAGCATAGTCCTCATGGAGACACCATCAAATGAGGTCTCTGGGTACAGTGCCATACACTTTCTCTCGGTCGACGAATCCCGAAAAGAGGTCTTTGCTCTTCTACCTAGTTTTCCATCATTACTGTTCAGTATTCCTAAAACGTCTCCAATCAAGCTTTTTTCAGAGCTGCCCATGATTCTATCCGGATGTAATCCGGGTCTACTTAGTTATGGACTCCCGACAGCCCAAATTTTTACCCACTACACGATAAAACAACACTTCTGTTACCGTGAACTCGTGGATCTTTATTGCGAGGAAGTACTCATCTTGTGGCTGTGCACATATAATATATATTACTAGATGCTGTGCTTAGACCGTTAGGTTTTATCCTTTGTTGCTCACTAGGTCCAAATCGACCTAACGCAAATTATTAGTCGTTGTGTTTACAAAATTTGTAGTGTGTTGTACGTTTACACGTGCGTTGTTATTTGCTCGCGTCGTGAGGTTCCTAAAAGGGACCGAGCAAAAAACTCCCAGATAGCTCAGTGGTTTGCGTACGCAATCGTCACCCGTACGTCTCGAGTTCGACCCTGGCTTGAGTTTGTCACACTGCGCGATACGCAAATTAATTCGGGCGTAAAAGGGTTAACCTCATTCAATTTAAATATTTGATTAGTCAAATAAAAACGGAAGATTGACCGATTTTGGCACGGAAAATACTTTCGAATTTTATGTCGCAGCCATATTTGAAATCTCGGTGTGAAGTCAACGGTACACAGCTGTCACATAAGCACAATAAATATTCCTGCCCAATAGTCTATTTTTGCTCTTATTGAGCATCTAGAAGTTGTTATAAAGGTTTAGGTCTGTAATTGCGATAGCTTAGGTATTCCGTATTGTGAAATTTTTTATCAAATCACTTTAGCGATTATCATGTTATAAACGAAAATACTAGACTTGATCTAAAACTAGGCGTTGATTAATCCTAATGTATGGAAAAGGAAACATATAAATATATAGTTTTAACAATATGTGCTGAGAAACGGTCTGATCAGTGGCAGAAAATTTACAACTATTGGTTTCTAGTTCGGAATGTCTTATAATGTGTCGTGGTTGCAGTAGTATCTGTCGCAATACGCCTTTATATTTGCCTGCAACTCAGATGGTCAAGCGTGCGCCCATCGTTGAGCTCAGGAATTAGAAGGGTATATATAACCTGTTTTTTGCAGCAATAAAATTTAGATTATTTTTGTACGGCTATAGTTTAGTTTCTATGGTGCCATTATAGAAAATATATATTTCCTACAGTGATAAATACTTTTTTCCATTGCCGAACTTCTCTTACAAAAAATTTTAGAATTGCAACATTTACAAGCCGTATTTAAAGACTTGGGTACCTAATTTGAGTATCGAAATTACGTAAACCTGAATTGATATTGCGGCTTACGAGGCCAACCAAAATTAGTGCCGGGCAGTTTAGTCGGGCCGGGACCCCGGGTGGCGATTTACTATCCGATGCCCATTCCTACTACTTAGTGTTTCATAGCAATAACAAATCCGGTTGCGTATATATAAATGTCCATATCCAGATTATATAAGCCATACTAAGCAAGGTACTATAGTCTAATGCTTATCCGCTCAAATATGCATTTGAAACAAGCATTTATATATTATAGGTAAACAAATATTTCAATGATAATGGTACGAAAAGACCTAACTCGAGTTCACTACTGAAATCATATTGGTTAAGTTGTCACTCGAAGATATATATATAAACAAAAACAAGTGAACTATTATGTTCGAACAATTCTCGATCGACACAACGTATTTCTGAAAAACCAGGAACATTTCAAGCTGTACTCGAAAAATTCGAACACCCTTGGAATACAACTTTAAACAAATCTAAATAGGCTACGCTTATAAACTCTTTACCCTAAATTTGTACATATGCCACGGAACGATAAACAACAGTTTCCGTCGTAGATAAGTCCTGGGACTGAGATTTGCCTGATCTGGTGTTCGGATGCTTAAAGATCTTAGCAAAACCAGCGAACGACAATGTGTTTTAACGTTCAATGCAGCCCTAGCGCATTCCCTTCGCATTTACGCTACGGAGTGTACAACATAAACGATTATAGCGGAAA
This sequence comes from Trileptium ribeirensis, assembly GCA_030248225.1. Taxonomy (NCBI): domain Eukaryota; kingdom Metazoa; phylum Nematoda; class Enoplea; order Enoplida; family Thoracostomopsidae; genus Trileptium; species Trileptium ribeirensis. The sequence continues at coordinate 17,994 of JASANE010024366.1, forward strand.
TCAAAAGCAACTTATCATCATGTGTACTATAAAAGCGACAACAACTGATTATGCGCCAACAAATACGTTAGCGTTACACATTTTAGTTTTACACGATTATATTCTTCACCCAACGCCCCGAATTTTACAGGGTGTCTACGGAATCTCCAACGCAATTTTTCCGGTTCCTGTGAATCAAATTCCGGGAATATGTAGCCATGAGAATTAGATCAAATCCGTATTCACGGACTACTGTCGAAGGACAATCGTCCAATGTTTGAGGATACCCGCGGGATCAAAAATTTTGGATACGCAAAACTCTGGGGTATCTTTCTACATATTCCCGATTCATAGCAGAGTTGCCACGGTAAAGAAAGTCAACGCGGTAATCCCTCGGTTTGCAAGGTTCCTTTGTTGAAAGAAAATCGCACGCCTTGCAAACGAACCGGTCAACAGCTCCTATGTATCGTCTTCGGGTCTCGAAAACATACGATCCGCAGCTGTGGCAAAAGTATGCTAAAGATTGAACGCAATACACGTTAGTTTACGAAAGAAAGGGTTAAAGGTTCGATTCAAATGAATTTATTGATGCTGAGTTTTTGTAAAAAGCAAAAGTATTAGCAAAATATTAGGCACAAAAAGTTAATATTTCCAGCTTTGGGTTTATACGTGCGTCAACGTGTGATGGGCAGGAATAGTTTATCACATCTGGATATCCAGGTAAAATTTTCACCATTTATTATGAAAAATGCCAACAGCTTGCAAGTTTAGCTTATAAAGTCGGGTATAAATATATACCTAAACTCGGTCAACAAATATAAATTTGATGTTGGTTATTGGGTTTAAAAATTTCAGGAACATGCAACGTCAAAAGACACCATTTCCAATATCTACTTAATCCATGTATTTTCAAAATATGCGGTAAAAGTAAAACAGAAAGATTGCTCCTTAGAAGGAGACGCCAGGGCGACGATTCAAAAACAAAATTTATTCTGAATTAGGATTCGCCACTATTCTGAAGCTTAACCTCAAACACGTCCACCAAAAGGTAAAAAATTCAGTAAAATATACTACACCGTCGTAGAAGTATATATGTAGCAAGAAATGTCTCGTAATTTCATGCTATGTAAGGATAAATAACCAAATAAGAGCGGTTCCTTACAGAAATAGGAAAAGCATAGATATAAAATATTATAATGAAAAGCAACGAAATCTACATTTAGAGTCGGGCCACAACCGATTCAACTTCAAATTATCAAAAAACTGCAACTGGGAACACGACATCTCAGTCAAACCACTGGATGACTTTATCTAAACAGTTCGAAACACTCTGTAACTGAGATATGTCTCAAGTAGGTCCAAATTTTCTCTATGCTCCAAGGAACGTTTTCATCCAAATCCAAGCGATTCAGTAGCTGTCTGCAAGCCCGATATTATGCTAAATCCCATCATAATCGTCATCGTACTCCTTGTCACCCGGATTGATAACTGCTTGTTGAAATTTTCGTTTGCGGCTCGGAGCGGGAGATGAGCTTGCAGGACTAGAGTGGTCACCACCAGTCACAATCCTAAATAACGGTCGGCCACTGCCAGCAGTCTGTAATGCTTTGGCGGCTGCAGCGGCACTGCCTTCACCCGTAGCAGCACTGCTTTGGGAGAGACTGGAGGATGAATAAACTGACGATACCGTCTTTGGAGGGACTACAACTACAGACGAACTTGTACTAACATCGGATGTCATGCCAGCAGTTGGAATGAGCATTTGACTACTTGCATCGCCACTGCCCGTACTAGGTCGCACATTTCCTCTGGTAAGAGCACTAAACATTGGTGTTGAATATGAACCGGGCAAAGACGTAGAAGCCATTTGCGGAAAGTCCCCGGAGCCAAGAGGACCGAAGCGCGGAGTACCGATTAAAACCTACAAATGTGTAACAAAAATACTGTAACAGCTTAGAACATACATGGCGGTGGTCGATCATGCCGGGGGGGGGTCGCGGCGATCCCGGGGGGGGGGGGGGCGCGGCGATCCCGGGGGGGGGGGGTAATCCCCCATAGCCGGCCAAATTTTCCTAGGGGGGTGGTCGTGAGGACCTTTATTTTGGTCTTAGCAGCCATATTTTTCGCCTATGAGTTCAGTTTCTGTCAAAATTCAGTGTCTAAATATCTAATTAGTGTTAGTGTATAAATAAGTATAATTCGATTAAATTTTACTTCAGGGAATGACGTCGTGAACAAAAAAGCTTTCCATAAATTTACGGCCGCAAATGCACGGTTAGCAACAAGCAGGCGCAATTTGCGCAAGGTTTTGCACTAAGGTCCTACACTCGTCGAGGAGCTGCCAAGCCCCCCTACGGTGGGGAGGGCTGCGCACCCCAACCCCGGGGGCGGGTTACCCCCCTGGCTTTTCGGCCTCGGGGGGGGGGGGGGAGGGGCCGGACCTCAGGGGGTACCCCCCTACCCCCCTGCCGCCATGTATGTCTTAGAACCACTTGTAGATAACATTCTAAAATAAATAGGCTGGTATAAAGCAATGATAAAATTAAAAACATTAAAGAGTATACATCTTAAATAATATAGCGTAACACAGTGTAGTACATGTTTCGAAGGTCTGTCGGCTTAGAGCGGGTACGGATAGTCCAGGCGCGGGGTTGCAAAATTTTTGAAATGTTCAGCATCTCATAAGTTTTCACTATTTTACACAATTTTCGCTAAAAGTTTCATCAATTTTGGCTAATGTTCTGCCAATTTTTGTTAATTTTCCTAAAATTTTTCGAGATATTTTAAAAATCTATGTGGGTGTTTCAGAAATTTTAAGCTTTTCAAAGGGCTTTTCGAACTTTTGATGTTCGGTTCGGATTGAAAATATAAGACTTTCCTCAGAATTATGCATATACATATATTTTTGCTATAAATTTGAAGTTTACGTCAGAAGTGTTCTATTATGAACAACTTACTGGTAGGATCATAGTCGCAGATACTGGTGGATTGGACGGATGCATTTCCACCGAAGATTAGGTATCCGAGATTAAAATACCAATTTTGCACATATTAAAGTATCTTCGTCCCTCTCCCCCTGTGTGGTGTGGCACTGGAATACATCTTGAATGGTGTCCGCAATAAAAGGTGACGTGCGCAACGTCAGTACACATTCACACATGATGTAGTGCATAATTTATAAAAATAGATACTAATTCCGTTTTCACACAGTTGACCTTAAGCCGAAAAATAAACGGTGGAACTGTGTTTAAACAATCCCTTTCTGAAGCATACTTAAACAAGTATATTGTTGAAATTTATACAACTAACGACCAAGTGTTCCCGCTCTGGTTGCAGAGGCGTCAACAATAGCAGAAAAATGGGGGTTTGCTTGAGCTATAGTATAAATGTGCAAGACAAATAGGGTAGCTAATTGACATGCTCTTATAGGCAAAAATTTGAGGAATTTAGGTGTCGAATCTTCCTGAGCAGCAAGCCGATGGCTATGCCCCCGTCTGCGTAAAAACGGATTACTGCTGCAATTAATTTTATTCCAAGAGAAGAGCAAAAATCTCTGAATCTTTAAATATGATTCTAATATCTGATACATTTTGTAGAAACCGTCCGCTTTTGCAGCCTCTGTTCGTAGTTTCTTCCTTCCATTCAGCTCGAATGGTTTCCTTGAACTTGACCGCTACTACCATTAAAATCGACAGCTTTGATATACGACCAGACTTCGTTAGGTTTTGTGCGTATTCCGAAATTCCGAATCGACGTTTCCACAAGGATGCCTTTGGCTAAGCAATTGCTTGGTCTTTTGCTTGAATGCCGCCATAGCCGGTGTGTTGAAGGGCCAGCGTGCCTGCGATCTCTTGATGTTTGATACCTTCTGTGACTTCAGAGTATTTAGCATCGGTAGGTGGTCAGAGTACATCGAGTTCAATACCTTCCAATTAACTTCTCTCTGACAAGAAGAGTGTCCTATCGTAATGTCGGGGCTTGCTCGCACCATGTTGTTAAAACCCGTAGACGTGTGTTTTTGCGTCGTTGAATGCATACAACCCATCATTTGTCATCCATTCCGCAATCGCGTTTCCGGTTTCGTTAGCAGCATGATGGCTGCCCCACAGCGGTTGGTAAGCTTTGAAATCTCCAAAGTGCTGTCCATTTTCAAATGTGTTGGATTGAACAGTTGCACTATGTCGTCTGCGCGGCTACTCGTTATTGATAGTACGTGGATGTTCGTAAAACTAATCGGCATCTCATTTGCTTTTGGCTTTATTGAGACGCTGGCCCATTCGGTATTGGGGTCGTTCCTGGCACTGTGGACTTCCGTATTATACACTTCGAAATTCAATCCATCCTTTACCAGAATTATCAAACCACCACCAGGTTTAGTTTAATGAACATTCATTGCGACAAAATCGTTTTTCGTGACTGCTATCTGGTAACTTTTTACCTTGAAGTCTGCGTTGTCCGGTATTAGCAATGTTTCTTGTAGCACCTCTACTTCTGGTTGCAGAACACTTATTTCCCTCTCTAATTCAATCAGCTTCGGTCGAATTCCTCGGCAGTTCCATGGCAGTACTTTCAGTTCTCCCGTCTCGATGGCTGTTTTTGGCGCCGGTGGTTTAGGCTTTTTTCACTTTCGGCGCATCCATGTCGTGCGTTGCTTCTTCACCTGTGATTCTTTCATTGCAGAATATTTCCCAAAGTCGAACCAACCATTGCATTGTGCACATTGTAATCCGTATCGCACATTTTTGCTACATGCGGGACATGAGTACTTTACCGCCGAACTAGGGTTCTGCTCTACGTATCCATCTGTTAATAGCGGAATATTTATTTCTGCTCTACAGCTTAGACTGACGGCTGGATTGGCCTCCTCGCGAACCAAAAACTTATTTGCTTGCATTTCTTTTTAGTCCAGTAACACGTATGCGTTCTGTTGTCCATGATCTTCAGTGAACATCCGGTTCCAGGATCTTGAAGCAGCATACATCGGAACTAAAGAACTAACTTGGCATACTTCTAAACGTCAATGTCAATCATATTGCACAACAGTCCAAATTTACTTGGAATTAGATTCGATCAATGATTGACTTGGAAGAAACACATCGATGATGTCTGCAAGAAAATGAATCAACGCTTCAGCTGTTGACAGCTCTGGAAATTCTTGGTGGAACCACCGCGATGATCTACGGATTGTCTACCTGGCGATAGTACGTTCTGTGGCAGAAAGTGGGTGCGCAGCATACAGCCCTTGCTGCTCCCAGACACATATAGAGAAGCTGAAGAAATACAAAATAAAGCTGCAAGAATCATGACAGGTGTCACCATGGAAAAATCACTACGCTTGCATTCGTCTAACTCAAGAAAGAGCATAATCGTGGAAGGAGCACCCATAAGACTGAAACGCGCGCAATGGAGAGCTGCAGCAAGAGCGCTTTTTGGGAACAGTGCATTGCGTCGACACAGCAAGGTGGAATACAAAGCCTTCCGGTTTGCTGCGTGGGACGCCGGATTTGAACGTTGTTTTCAAGGACTACCTGCGAAACAGCGTGAGAAAGTCCGTGGATCCGAATTTTCGTAAAAAAGCAGCAATGGAAACGTTGGCTGAACTACCAGCTCCCGCTGTTCAGTGCTGCACGAATGGCTCTGCAACAGGCGAGACGACTTTTGGAGGTACATGTAGTATTGAATTGACGAAGGATGCATCTAGGCTTCTGCGAAAGCCAACTGAACGGATCTCAAGCATTTACAGCGCAGAATTAGCGGCAATAATGAAGCACTGTCATCGCTTGAGTAAAACGTGAGCAAAGCCAAGAAATCGAAAGTGGAAAAGAGATACTAACAATCAATCTACCAAGATGTCACACCGTTACAGAATAACAATCTAGCTGACGGTGACAAGTTTCTACTCATAGAACTCGAAACAGCACTTTCGGAACTGAAGAACGAAAAGGCGCCGATTACAAACGAAATGCTAAAAGCGATTTAAAACAGTGCAAAACAAACAGTCTTAGGAATATCCAACCAGTCATAGAAGTCGAGTGTTGTCCCTCAGATTTAGAGCAGAGCAATAACCATACCTCTACTGAAGAAAGGTAAACCTGTTGAGGAGCTGGGTTCGTACCGACCGGTGTCGTTAAAAAGCAGCATTGCGAAGTGTTTGGAACATATGATCAAGAATCGACTGGTTTATATTTTAGAATCAAGAGGCCTTCTTAAGGATATAGTTCTTCTTAAGGTGAATTCATCACTCGGACTCTGAATTTTCGATCAAAACTATGCAAAATTCCAACACGGTTACCTCCAGCTTGTTACATGTACTCTGACTCAGATATCAATACCGGTTGCCGAGATACAATAATTAACGTGACTTCTGGGATCTACGGGGACCCGACACGAGCTGGAGCTTTACTGGACAACGCAATCCCTCGCATTTGCACAGAACTACCTGCAGTAAGCGCAGATGGTAAAGGACGTCTGTCATGGTAGGCCCAAAATCACGTAGTCTGATGTTATGGGCAACAAGTAACACGACCCAAGCTCTTTCGGTTCGCTTTTTTGTAAGATGTTTTGTGCCTGACTAAAGGGTACAAATATTAAGTTTAAAAAAACAAAACTATCGCTTGTATCCAGCAAAAGTTAAGTTATGCGTGTCTATCTAAAAAGCCAATAAAAGGCGTTGTCAATTTTCACCACTATTACATCTAGTAA
>JASANE010024367.1:0-13504 GCA_030248225.1 Trileptium ribeirensis
CACGCAATGCTCCAAATCCGGCAACTCAGCGTCCTGTGGGTTAGTTTGTAGCTAAGTGGTGCTTGGAGCATAAATGGGTGGCTAAGTGGGTGGAACAGACACAACAGCATACGGCTCAGCTCCCATCGGTAGCGTCAAAACTCCACACATGGGTCGCTGACCAGCAGCAGCGAAGCGATCGCCAAGATCGTCTGCTGCAAATGGTCGTAGATCGGCAGTTGGGAGGTGTGCAGCTCAAGAAAAAATCCAAGGGCACATCTAACGCTGAGGTTATATCAACTGAGCAACATCTTGAAGAAGCCTGCGTCCGAGAGGAAGCGTCTAAAAAACGTCGAATGGCAATGAACAGAGCAACGATGAAAAATCTGATATCTGATACCAATGAACAGAAAACCAGCAAAAAATCACAACATTGATTTCGGGGTCAAATCGTCCCAAGAGTGCTGACCAAGCACTTTTAGCAACCCCATAAATTAAAATTTAAAAATTTGAAAACGACACTATTTAAGCAGGGCCGCACGAGCTTTGCAGAGTTCAGTTGTCTTCGGCAGCTCAGAGTACGGTCGGTTTGTAGACCGGCTCTGCTGCTCTTCAATTCTGCTTACCGTTTTACTTAACTTCGTGGATTCTCTTTGGCTTTTTGCGTCGATCTACTCGAAACTGTAAGTGTGGACAGGGAGGCGGCGTAGCTTAGTTGCTTGTTATGGACGTTAGGTTAGGTAGGCTTGTAGTTTTAGTAGATAGCATCTAGCACCGGATGGAGTGCCGACGAGCGTCAGTACTTAGCATTTAGCCTCCCCTGTCCATACTTGATTTACATGATAGCCCTGCCCGCCCTAGCTTGTCCTGCAAACCCGTTGCCGTAATCAGCCACTCACACTATTTGATTAGACGACTGAAGTCATCCCTCGGTCAGTGAGTTAGGATACAAATAAACGCGTCACTCGCGTAAGGAATTATTTTACAGGTTTCCCTGAGTTAAGTTCGGGAATACGACTATTAAGCCGACCTAGGTTAAACAAAATTTTTCAAATGAGTACCTGAAATAAAGACACGTACTATCCTTGGCCATATTTTATTTTCGAGTTTTAATAGGCGATCTTTTGTGTTTACTAAACGTTGGATTGAATGAACACCGAGCATAGTCCGAATACACTTGTCGATGGAAGCTTACAATCAAAGTATTTGTTCTATAACAAAATTCCATTCTCAGGAATCTTGCCGAACTTTATTAGGACGGTAGCAGTGACCTAATCTCTTAAATCGAGCCAGGAATTCTAATTGATCCGAAACCGGATTTGCGAAGCTAATGTTTTCTGAGCGGGACGGCTCACTCTGAGTGAAATTCTAACATACCTCAAAAGTTACTCCAGGGATTTGGCTAAAATTTTTCCCGGATCGCGATAAGGCTGAGCTATCGATTTAAACTTTCAAATACTTCATTGGAATCACAAACCCGACGACCTTGAAGGGGTCCGCCCCCACCCAAAACTTCAAATGTTTATAACTCAAAATTCCCTCGAGGAATGTTGATGATTTTTACTCTACAAGCCGAGGCCCGTTCAAAAATTATGAAAAATATGGACCCGAGCAGCGCTCAGGATTTATACAAATTTCATACAATTCCTTGCCGTATCTGAGTATACATATATTTTCATAAGTAGGTTTTGGTCTTGCTTTTGCACATGTTTTTCCTCTAGCTTTCCGCTTTACAGTTTGTTTCTCCTCCACATACATATAGTAGGCATCAATGCAGCACGAAAGCTGTCGGACACTCGAATCTCCGATATACTGCCGCTGCAATGAAAATACTAAGTTTACCAGAGCTGGTAAATTTGATCGTAGTGGCAACCTTTTTGTGTATAAAATTTAGCGATATCGCTAGACGCAATATCGAATCTATCGGGTCTCGGCCGGACGGACCAGCTGCTGTGAGGACCATAAATCGATAAATAAGGTCGAACACAGCCCCTGTGCAAACGTTCACAGAGAAAGGCTGGTAAATTAGAGAGATATTGAAAATTATAGATTTCCCCAGCCTCTATCGAGTTATACTAAGAATCTCGGTTGAAAACTAGGAAATATGGAATAGCCTCCCTGAGCACGTGGTAGATGCGCCAGATTTGAAAACCTTCAAAATTCGGCTCCATGATTCCGGTTTTCTGCCACAGCACTGAATGTATTTGGTGGCTCTCCGTCTACATTTCCAGGAACAATAACAACCGCAGATGTCAACGCAGCTGTCACTTCTCGCCAACAACGGCGATTCAAAGGTGGCGTCAACCTGAGTACATCACCCTGGTCAATCGATTTCGATATCGACGCCGACCAGGTAATATTTCAACTTGAAAACGACTCTCGAAAAGAGCTCTATTTGGTACTAACATTGAATTAGTATATATTCGTAGCGTTTCCTACTTGACGAAGCGAGTCAATAAGTGGTAGATACGGTTGTCCGTACTACCGTAACAAATTTATTAACTGAATTCCACTCGGTTTGTATCCTTAGATCGGTCGGTTTCCTAGTTTTCAACCGAGATTCTTAGTATAACTCGATAGAGGCTGGGGAAATCTATAATTTTCAATATCTCTCTAATTTACCAGCCTTTCTCTGTGAAATTTTGCACAGGGGCTGTGTTCGACCTTATTTATCGATTTATGGTCCTCACAGCAACTGGTCCGTCCGGCCGAGACCCGATAGATTCGATATTGCGTCTAGCGATATCGCTAAATTTTATACACAAAAAGGTTGCCACTACGGTTGCCAGCCACTATATATATATATATATTACGATTACCATTGCTCTTGTTGTACCATTTCGGTTGCCATAAAGGCACATATTACGTGTTTGGTTTGTATAATCATGATCATAGCGAATTATATATGTATATATATCAGTGTACCTTCGGAATCCTATTTGGTATTCATGTGTGTTTATAGGTGGATGCATACAATTTGGCATCCTAATTACCGTCGTATATTTGCATTGTACCGTTGATTTTGGACGTATAATTATAACCGTTTAAAAATAATTGTAGTACCATACCCATATCGTTCTATTTTGTTGATCATGGCCATAAAGGCCTATATATGGATGCAATCTTGTGTATTTCATTGATGTTTTCAGGATTACGGTTACATTTTATTGTACCCTTGTGATTCATGAGTTTGGAGGTGTGAATAGTCGCTAGTAACAAGCTTCGTTTAGGCCGACTTTTAGGGAAAGTTAGCGATTTTTACGCGCCAAAACTAGTATGTTAATAGGTAGAAAACGCGAGTATGGTAAGCCCTCGAGTCGAGATGAACAGATGAACATTTAGCGACGACGCACAACCAGTTCAACCCCCAAGTAATGCAGCTGCTCCGCTTGCCGATTCACGTGAACGTCAAACTCACATTGAACCGATTCCGGAAGCACCACGCAATGCTTCAAATCCGGCAACTCAGCGTCCTGTGGGTCAGTTTGTAGCTATGTGGTGCTTGGAGCATAAATGGGTGGCTAAGTGGGTGGAACAGACACAACAGCATACGGCTCAACTCCCATCGGTTGCGTCAAAACTCGGCACGTCGGTCGCTGACCAGCAGCAGCGAAGCGATCGCCAAGATCGTCTGCTGCAAATGGTCGTAGATCGGCAGTTGGGAGGTGTGCAGCTCAAGAAAAAATCCAAGGGCACATCTAACGCTGAGGTTATATCAACTGAGCAACATCTTGAAGAAGCCTGCGTCCGAGAGGAAGCGTCTAAAAAGCGTCGAATGGCAATGAACAGAGCAACGATGAAAAAGCTGATATATGATACCAATGAACAGAAAACCAGCAAAAAATCTAAAATTTTCCGCAAACTTCCCGTTAAACCCACGGATGAACAAAGCGAAAGTGATGCAGATTCCGATACCAATGGCAGCAACAACAGTGAGGATGACGATGACAGTGACCTTGATTTTAGCAACGTTGAGTCTTTAGTAATTTCCAAGAACCGTCGACAGCTTCGACAGCATCTAGACACGGTTCGTTGCAGTCTTACAGACGCTGGAGTAGTTGGAAAGTGGTATGCTGTCTACTTCGAAACAAAGTTTTACTACGGCATGGTCACTAAAGTGTTCAGCGAACACAGTTCAGCATCCGTCTCTCAAGTAGAATTCAATTATCTATGGGATGCCCCTTGTATCGCCTCCAAATTTCCGCGGTTTTCCTGGCCTTGCAACTCGGATACCGGTATCGTCAAAGCCTGCTTCGTCATCCACGGACCACTTGAGGCAGAAAAAGATGTTCCAGTCACGTCTTCCAGCACGAGAGCGTTCGAAGCGCCCGATAGATTCTTCTTCCCACTCCACAAAGATGTCACCAAAGTTTACGCTGACTGTAAACGCTTCACCGATCTGCTAACTGATCAATAGCTTACTGTACAATAAACACGAGTCCTGTAAATAGTATTAGTGAATTCTAATTAATAAAATAAAAATAAAAAATAATATAAAAATAAAAAGTAAATAAAAAAGAAACAACAGTAATGGCATAAACAGTTCTCACTCTATGCAATCCTCACGCGTACTCTCGTTATCAGCACCTCGACAAAATTGTACGCTGTCTTGCTGTTCTCCTACCTTTCCCTCCTCCTCCCCTTCACGTTTGGTGCAAGTTTGGTCAACGTCAAACGGATTTCAGGCTAGGCGAGTCATTTATAAATAGTTACTTACATATTATGCATTAGTGAGTTTTTCAAAATTTGGCGTACAACTGATAATAAACGGTAACCACGACTGCTCAACGGTAGGCACGACTGCTGGATTGTCTTATATGGTCGTAAGGTAAGTCAATACATGGTTTATGATCCGTTTTGAGGACATTAATGTTGTGATTTTTTTTCAGGAGCGCTGATTTTTATTTTGAGAATTCGTTGCCGAAAAAAATCATGATTTGTCATTATTTTTACATAAGGAAGAAAGATATCCGCACATAATTGTGGCCATTTAGGAACAGGAAGAGTGGACTATGTTTTGACACAAAGCAGTAGAGTTTGCAACAATCAAGTAAGTCAGAAATTGAGAAAATGGCAAATTTGATTTTTTTCGGCAACTTAACTATGTACAATGCGCAGTTTTAATATCAAGCTAACTAAATAAACAAGTGATGTGCCATCAAATTTATATCGGAATTAGCTTTAATTTAGCGGTACTGGATGTATCGGTAGCTTGACATCAATGTCGCAGTTGTGCATTTCGTCGTCGCTAATAAGTAAACAGTGCTGAATTCAGAGCCCTGCGAACTTCACATTAACTTTATATAAGTTTTATATAAAGTTTGACGTTCCGAAGTTTCTTATCAGTACATAGTATCGAGCAGCGCCTTGGTATGGCTTGTAAGCAATTTAACTTGATCTTAGCAAGCCTCTGATGTTAAAGCTGAAGTTTGCATTTATACCGTGTAGCCGCTAATTGAGCAAACAAATTAAACATTTAATTTACGGGAATAAAAATTTGTGTTAAGTTTGAATTATATTTGAAAATTTCAAAAACTTTTTATAATTAAACAAGCCACCTTAATAATATGAAGTTTTATATTAAATTTGTGTGGACGGTCGGAGCACCCACGTCCTTGAGTCAATATTATTGCTGTATCAAGTTACATTAAGCTGAATTAGCTCAATATTAAGGGCTTACTCGCTCTTATGTAAATACTGGTTTAACATTAAGTTGCTGGAAGTTTCTAGAAGGTCTAGTGTTAAATTTAGAACAGTTCTATATTAAGTTAATATTGAGAGGTAATAAATCAATTTTATTATATAGGAATTGGACATTAAAATGGTCCAAATTTGGTCGAAATTGAAGCTGATAAGAAAGTTTGCATTTCAGCTTTGATTTCGGGGTCAAATCGTCCCAAGAGTGCTGACCAAGCACTTTTAGCAACCCCATAAATTAAAATTTAAAAATTTGAAAACGACACTATTTAAGCAGGGCCGCACGAGCTTTGCAGAGTTCAGTTGTCTTCGGCAGCTCAGAGTACGGTCGGTTTGTAGACCGGCTCTGCTGCTCTTCAATTCTGCTTACCGTTTTACTTAACTTCGTGGATTCTCTTTGGCTTTTTGCGTCGATCTACTCGAAACTGTAAGTGTGGACAGGGAGGCGGCGTAGCTTAGTTGCTTGTTATGGACGTTAGGTTAGGTAGGCTTGTAGTTTTAGTAGATAGCATCTAGCACCGGATGGAGTGCCGACGAGCGTCAGTACTTAGCATTTAGCCTCCCCTGTCCATACTTGATTTACATGATAGCCCTGCCCGCCCTAGCTTGTCCAGCAAACCCGTTGCCGTAATCAGCCACTCACACTATTTGATTAGACGACTGAAGTCATCCCTCGGTCAGTGAGTTAGGATACAAATAAACGCGTCACTCGCGTAAGGAATTATTTTACAGGTTTCCCTGAGTTAAGTTCGGGAATACGACTATTAAGCCGACCTAGGTTAAACAAAATTTTTCAAATGAGTACCTGAAATAAAGACACGTACTATCCCTGGCCATATTTTATTTATCGAGTTTTAATAGGCGATCTTTTGTGTTTACTAAACGTTGGATTGAATGAACACCGAGCATAGTCCGAATACACTTGTCGATGGAAGCTTACAATCAAAGTATTTGTTCTATAACAAAATTCCATTCTCAGGAATCTTGCCGAACTTTATTAGGACGGTAGCAGTGACCTAATCTCTTAAATCGAGCCAGGAATTCTAATTGATCCGAAACCGGATTTGCGAAGCTAATGTTTTCTGAGCGGGACGGCTCACTCTGAGTGAAATTCTAACATACCTCAAAAGTTACTCCAGGGATTTGGCTAAAATTTTACCCGGATCGCGATAAGGCTGAGCTATCGATTTAAACTTTCAAATACTTCATTGGAATCACAAACCCGACGACCTTGAAGGGGCTTGCCCCCACCGAAAACGTACATTTGAAGTATTTGGAGATTCTCTCCAGGAATTTTGTTGGAACTCTCGATGTTTCTTCGTAGGAATGCCTGTTAACGAGTGCAACTTTAAAACTCATCGATATCGCGTCGGAATCACAAACCCGGCGACCCAAAAGGGGTCTGCCCCCACCCAAAACTTCAAATGTTTATAACTCAAAATTCCCTCGAGGAATGTTGATGATTTTTACACTACAAGCCGAGGCCCGTTCGAAAATTATGAAAAATATGGACCCAAGCAGCGCTCAGGATTTATACAAATTTCATACAATTCCTTGCCGTATCTGAGTATACATATATTTTCATAAGTAGGTTTTGGTCTTGCTTTTGCACATGTTTTTCCTCTAGCTTTCCGCTTTACAGTTTGTTTCTCCTCCACATACATATAGTAGGCATCAATGCAGCACGAAAGCCGTCGGACACTCGAATCTCCGATATACTGCCGCTGCAATGAAAATACTAAGTTTACCAGAGCTGGTAAATTTGATCGTAGTGGCAACCTTTTTGTGTATAAAATTTAGCGATATCGCTAGACGCAATATCGAATCTATCGGGTCTCGGCCGGACGGACCAGTTGCTGTGAGGACTATAAATCGATAAATAAGGTCGAACACAGCCCCTGTGCAAAATTTCACAGAGAAAGGCTGGTAAATTAGAGAGATATTGAAAATTACAGATTTCCCCAGCCTCTATCGAGTTATACTAAGAATCTCGGTTGAAAACTAGGAAACCGACCGATCTAAGGATACAAACCGAGTGGAATTCAGTTAGTAAATTTGTTACGGTAGTATCGACAATCGGATCTACCACTTATTGACTCGCTTCGTCAAGTAGGAAACGCTACGAATATATACTAATTCAATGTTAGTACCAAATAGAGCTCTTTTCGAGAGTCGTTTTCAAGTTGAAATATTACCTGGTCGGCGTCGATATCGAAATCGATTGACCAGGGTGATGTACTCAGGTTGACGCCACCTTTGAATCGCCGTTGTTGGCGAGAAGTGACAGCTGCGTTGACATCTGCGGTTGTTATTGTTCCTGGAAATGTAGACCGAGAGCCACCAAATACATTCAGTGCTGTGGCAGAAAACCGGAATCATGGAGCCGAATTTTGAAGGTTTTCAAATCTGGCGCATCTACCACGTGCTCAGGGAGGCTATTCCATTTTTGGATGACCCTGTATGCGAAAGAATGTGTGGCGTAATTCCATTTTGGATTGAGTCTGTGCCTTAGACGGAATTTGTGCCGTCTTGTCCGTTCAGATGGAGCAATGGCCAATAGCGTGTCAGATGGTAGGTCCACAAGTCCATGACAAAGTTTGTAAACCAGAATAAGATCAGCCCGCACCCTTCTTGTTTCCAGAGACTGGATCCCGAACCTGGCCAACTTCTCCGAATATTCCAAATTTTTGACCGCAGGAACCATCTTTGTAACCCTGTGTTGAACCCGCTCAATCAGGTCGATATCGCATGCCTAATGGGGGCACCAGACAGTGCTGCAGTATTCCAAAATTGGCCGGACCAAAGTTGTGTAGAGCTTGCGAATGATGGGTATAGATTTAACAGAAATAACATGCCGAATACAATAAACCACCTTTTCCGCTCGATGAACTGCGTCGGCGCAATGGTGAGAAGCTCTAGTATCCGCACCAACCATGACCCCAAATCCCTGGTGAACTCTTGCGCATCAATTGAAATGCAGTCCAGTGTATAGTCAGTACAGGGGTTCGAACGACCGAAATGAAGAAGGACACGTTTTTGAATGATGAAATCCATCGCCCATTCACGAGATCAAGCCTATATGGAATCCAGATCTGCCTGCATATCGGAGATGTCCAAGTGAGAAATCAAAGGATTACTTCTGATTCCACGAAACAGTTTGCAGTCGTCTGCAAATTTGAGGATGTTCCCGTTGGCAGAAAAATCGATGTAATTCACGAAAAATATGAATAATATCGGTCCCAAGCAACTTCCTTGTGGCACACCACTACCCGCAGATATGGCATGCGACTTTGCTTCACCCACGTGAACTACCTGAGTACGACCCGATAACCATTCACCAATCTATTTCAAAAGATGCCCGGTGACCCCATGAACCCTGAGGATGTTCAAAAGCCTTCTGTGATATACCCTATCAAACGCCTTCTTTAAATCCAAATAGATGGAGTCCACCCAATCGCCTGCGTTTAGACATTGCACAACCCAATCCAAATAAACGTGAAGCTGGAGTTCACAGGAGCGCCGAGGTCGGAACCCGAACTATGACGAGAGGATCAGATTATGGTCAACCGCGTGCCGCATGAGCTCATATCCAATAATGGATTCCATCATTTTGCTCTCAACACAGATGTTAGAGAAACTGGCCTGAAATTTCCTGGGTCGTGGGTCAAACCCTTTTTGAAAATCGGAATGACAATCGCTGTTTTCCAATCCGGTGGAACAAAGCAATCACGCAAGCAGGACGCAAATAATCGAGCCAGAATTGGGAACAGCTGACTATCGCACTCCTTCAATACCGAAGGAGATATCTGATCGGGACCCGGTGCAGCGAACCGATTCATGTGCTTTACCACTTTCCTGATTGCATCACAGTCAAAAACCACCCACTCCAGCCTAGCGGCAGTAATGCCATCCAGGTCAGCAATTGGCAAAGGCTATTCAACATATACGGACGAATAGAAATCTGCCAGAACCTGAGCACAGTCATGATCAGGCTTTGTGAAGACACCAGTAGTTTTTTAGCGGACCCACCACAGGACGAGATTTCGACATCTTCTGGACATATGACCAGAAATACTTGACATCGGATTTTATATTTGCTGCTAATTTCGACTCAAATCTACGAACAGAACGCCGACTCTCTTCACTGGCCCGGATTTTTGCTATCTCATATGCATCCAGATGTTCCTGATTACCCGTACGTTGAAACCTCCTGAGCTTCATTCGCTGATTCTGCAGAGACCGAAAACACTTCTCATCCGCCTACGGTGGTTTCCATGTGGAAAGTTTCCACGAGTAGGGCACTAACGAAGTAATACAAGTCTGAATGCATCCAGATACTTGACCCCACAAGTCCCGGATAGGACGATCCAGATCAACATTCATCAAAAGCGTGGAAACAAGTAGCCTGAATGAATTCCAAGATACCCTCGAAAAATCACGTCTGTAGATACACGGCGCCGCCGACTCATGACTAGAATTGAATTCAAACAGAACACCAAAATGATCACTCTTTCCCAGCCCCGGAACAGCTTCCACATTATTGACTAAAAATGTTCATTCGAGAAGACTAAATCAAGGGTGCTATCTCCTCGAGTAGGAACCAGGACGTGCTGGTGAAGACCCCCGTCGTGGAATGACTCCATGAATTGATTACAAAATGCCGGCCAATGGTAATTTATCCAATCCACCTCTTTGAAATTGAAATCGCCAACCAACAATATACGTTCATCACCCCAATCCCCAATACGCCGGATATAATGAAAAAGAGCTTTGTTTCTTTCCGCAGAATTCGAGAAAGGACGATAAGCCACCACAATCAACAGATTGTCATCGATCCCCAAACATATACGTCACCCAGAAGTTTCAGGATAATCCGAAGGAAGTTCATCCGAATGACACGGAACCGCCTTGAGCGAATCTCGAATATACAAAATAACATCCCCACCGATTTGACCAGCTGCACGTGACGCCATAAAAATGGAATAGCCCGGAATACTCAATAAATGTTCACATATATCATCATCATGAGCCCATGATTCGGTAACTGCCACAACATCAGGATAGTCATAGTTACACAGGTAAAGATGAAACAAATGAATCTTCTTTAGTAGAGATCTGGCGTTGATCAATAAACATCTCAAATTGTTAGCAATACGAACGTAACCAGAACTGTGAAACGACACGTTCGCTTTCATTCTTGCACCTCCTGGTCCTCGGCGTCGCTTTGCCCTAAAGGGACAATAGGTACAAGCTTGCCGCGTTGGATCTTCACAGTTTTGCCATTAGCATTCGCTGCCTTAAGTGTAGTAATGAGAGACTGACGTTTCTTGAGCTGTAATGGTGTCAAATCCGGTTTCACAAAAACATTCTCATAAACAGTATGCGAAGCCAAATCTTTCGCTTTCTGCAATGCAGCATGCTTTGCCTCGACACAGTTCAATCTTACTTTCACTGCACGGATTTTATCAGCAATACGTTTTCCCAGCCGCTGGTGGGAGACGAATTTTTCACTGCCAACCCCAACAAAATTCAGCAAATTTTTCACATTTTCCTCGTCCTCCTTGGGGTCCCCAATTCGTTCAATCCAAACACCATCAAATGCATTTCACGACGCCGGTGATCCTGAATGCCACCGACCACTCTACCCACGAAGTCATCATCATTTTCCCTTCCTCGACCCGGGGGTGGTGGAGTGGGGCCATTGCCAATAACAGAACCGGGAACCCTAGAATCTCCCCATTATTCCGTGCCACTTTGGCCTCCAATGCAGAGAGGCGCTCCTCTAGACCCTCGTATTTTTTCGTCAACACAGCCAAACTATCCAGAAGATTACAATAGGTCTAAGAATAAGAATAGCATAAGCTTATGTACTTTTAGGATAGCGTTGAGGACCTACGAGGTATAGCTACTTCTAGCTCTAACTTCAAACAAATTTGTAGGTACCTGAGCACAATTTTAACCCTTGCGTCCCTGCCCTGAAGTAGGCATGAAATTTGTAAAATGATAACGTATCGCCATTTAGTTGGCAACAAATAACCGGACTCAGAGAATTTATTGGTTATGCTGTGAACTAGGGACTCGCCAAAGCTCGTCCCTTGCCCCACATTAGTGCCGTTACGTTGTAACAATACTGGGCGATCCGATCTTTTTAGAACAATTTCCGTATTAAGGAATTCAGTTAAGATATTCAATTACTTAAGAAAATCAATTAAGCAGGCCAAGTTTGTCAGCCGTTTGAACTAGGAGAAACTGAGAAAAAACTAGGAAATGCCACAAAGCAGCTCATTGCTTCGGCAGCGGCCTACTTGCCCGCTTAGGCGTAATGTTTTTTGTCATTGATCAAAGATTAGCAAGGAGTCAATTCTTAAACTTAGGAAACCTGTCATTGGACAAACAAATAAATTATCCAACGTTTGTTAGCCCACATGAGCACCCTTTTAACCATAAACCGTCGATTTAGTAATAATCTTTTGGTCCAAATCGACCGCCACAATCAATATACGGTGCGCTTGTAAGCTATTAGACCTGCATCCAGTTTTGGAGCTTTACTGCCAACTGAATTACCGCCGAATACCGAGTTAACGCTTTAGTAGTTGACGTTGAACGCTAAGGCAACGCCTTCAACCCTTTAGTAAAATTAGTAAGAGTCCATTTGGAACTCTCCCATGGGCTGAGTTAGATTTATGAATTGCTCGAATCAAACATTACCCAATCGTCTCGTACTAGGACGTGAAATACCCTAATTTGCACTTCCGAGTTTAGATTTTAGGGATTCTTTTGTATACCGCTCGTGGTATCGCCGTACTTTTTGGCAAGAATTTGGAGTGCTGTTCCGCCGAGCCAGGCCTGAGCGAAGGTCCTGAGTGAACCCCGATTTACACTTAAACTTGGTGATTTGTCACTTTTCCCCAGATCCGGCTCGATCCAGCGTCTTCTACAATTGTGTTTGGCAGCAAAAATAAACTATCAAAATGCCCAGTGTTGGTAAAGTACGATTAATGTACACAACACAGTATACAAGAGTAATTAATTTTGTGTTAAGAAAAGCTGAAAAATTTGCAAATTTTGGCCCCCAGCTCATTCTACCGGGACCCATAAGCAACTTGTAGGATAATTTTACCCGGCCTATTTTAGCTCATCTTTATGGACCCAAAAAAGTCCGCTTTTGCTGTTATTTAGGTCACAGATGAGTTTAGATTTAAGACCGAATTTTATATTTTTTGTTACCGTGTTTGAAGAATGGTTTCATCGGAAATTGGAACCAAAATTAACCAGTCGTACCTTTGTAGTTTTGCGGAAAATTTTATCTTCTACCCACGGTTATCGTCTGTATTTATGTATGCGAGTAGGAAAAGTACTGTTGTACCGTTGTCGCACCGGAGAAAATTTAGGAGTCGTGCCGATGATCACATCAAAATCTTACCGGTGCACCGATATGTAGAATTACTCTTTCGTTGTAATAATTTGTCGTACGTTAATACAATCGCCACTTTACCTCATTTACACTTGTCATGTACTATAGCCGTGATTGGGATGAGCAAGATCATGCCCCGCGATCCCACAGTGTACGCTTTGTCCCGTTAGCCTCATTTGTACCCCTTATTTTACCGCATTTCGCTTACCTGAAACTACTGCTATCTCGGAGTACCCTCTAGTAGCAATCGTAGTACCGAGCGAGTAGTTAGTTGAATGACGCCTCTCGATAACTAACCGTTTTACGCTTCGTGTTACTCACATGTGTTTGCTTTCGACCCGGCCCACTTTTAATGAGTAAGGTGAGCGCAGCTGTCGTTAGAAAAGGCTTAACAATATGTACTTGAATGAGTAA
>JASANE010024370.1:0-16846 GCA_030248225.1 Trileptium ribeirensis
TTAACTCGTCCTGATAAATGAAATTTTATGACGACGCGGTAGTCGTCGCCTCAAAATTTTCGCCCATATTGAAGGATAGCGATTTTGTCGCCATCCAATCGGAGAGGATCTTCTAACGCCCACTATTTCGAGTTCAAACCCGGGCGCCCAATCGAAAAATTCCCAAGATTTTGATTTTGACAGCTATCGTAAACCCTGGGTCCCCTTTAGAGAGAGTCGGCTTCAATCGAAATCGCCGACATCAAATTTGAACCCTCCGATTACTCGGAGGTCGACCATCTGTGAGTTTTCTCCAAAGTTCTCCGATTTTACCCCATCTGTAGTCCCAAATTCTTGTCAGAAACTTGTCGAAAACTCATTACTCAGATTTATTAAACCTATTACCTAACTTAGCTTGGTCGTCATCCCCCAAATGTCCCACGAAAGCTGTTAAATCAGCCGTCAAATTTTCAAAATTTTAAATCTTTTCTCTCTATAAAGTACTTAGAGTAAGCTGGAATATGTCTTTTCTGTGTTCTGGTCCTCATCCATCAAATTTTCCCCCAGCTAACTCGCCGATTTGAAGCCAAATTTCTGATATTTAGCCGGTTAGCTGCCTCATCCATCACCTAATTAAGCTTAACAAGAGTCCATCTGGGGTTAAATCTTGTTGCCCTATCCATGGATAAACGTGCAAACATTGCACGTTTATATGTTGGCTTACAAGATAAAGCCAAACATTCCAAGCTAATGGCTTTTCAGATATCCCGACGGGACGTCTTTGGACGTCCCGAAGGGGGAACCTAAGATGGGAATGAGCTGATTTCGCGGTCATGGGAGCAGCCCATTCCTATGTATCTTTTCACTTATCGAGGGTCCTGTTCAGGAACTCCCAGGACCCACGAGAGGGCCCTAAACCTACCCCCATCATTCCTAGTCGTCCTAGTCCAGTCCATCCGTAAAACTTACAAATTTAACGGAATTTTGTATGTCCTGTCCCTACATGTCCTGTTTTTTGTGTCGTCTTACATACTATATATATATATATATCTGTATCCATATAATACATACACATACACATACAATACTCATGAGCACACACTACACATGAGACACACAGGCGACCTGAGCGACAGAAAGGTCGCTCAAGTTCACACTAGAAACACGCAGAACCACAACAACAACAACAACAACACAACCACAACAGCGCAGCGACAACAACAACAACAACACACACAGCGACAGCAGCAACGACAACCGACAAAAGTCGGTTAGAGAGAGTGAAAAGAAAAAGGAAAAGCGGCAAAGAAAGGGCGCGGGAAGGGAGTCGGGACAGGGGGTTCCTGCGGGAATTTCGATGGGCTGGGGCGAAATTCGGTCCCAGGACGAAGAACGGGGCCGAACGATACCAAACACGAGGGGGGTAGACGCAGTGGCGGGTCGAGACCCAATTTTGGGTTCCGACATATATTAGTATACGGGGTTTCAGCGGGCTCTCCCGCGCTAACGGCTGGGCGGAGCGACGCCCGCCGGGCATCGTTGAACTCGCCCCGGGAAGGCGATTCAAACGAGGGGTGTTTTCCCTGCCTTATCGGCAGCGGGTAGGGGAGCACTAAAATCACGACTGATAAAGAGAGTGTCGGTAATGGGGGGGGCGCGTTATCGGCCGTCCCGGGTTAACGGGGCGACTGACAGAGACCCGCCGGGCATCTTTGGAGATGTCTCGACGTGGCAAATGCAATGAGGGGCGTTTTGCGTACTTTTGAGTTGGGGTTAAATTTTCGGTCGGTCTGTACCCACTTTCCGTCGGTGTGTCAAATTTGGGGGCACTTTATCGGTCCGAACGGGTTAACGCGAAGTCGGACAAAGACCCGCCGGGTATCGTTGTACTCGCCAGGAGCAGGCGAATAGAATGAGGGGTCGCGTGAGCACATTTAGGGTCGGGGGTCAAATACGGAGTTGGTACTGAACAGGCGAAATTTTATGTTGAATTTCCGTGGTACGGTATAAAACAGGGAAATGTGTGATATGATGACTGGTCAGGTCGAGACCCGCGTGGCCTCGTCAGATGCTTGAATGGGTAGTCTACTTGGAAACACGCGTACCGTCAATCATTGATCCAATTGTAACCAGAAAAGCCAGTTGTTAGTATGGTGGTCAGACAAGTTTGGGCTTCAAAAACACTATAAAAAGAAAGGTTTAGATACGGTGGGGCGAAAAATGGCCGTACCGAGACACGAACATCAGGCATTACACACACATCCATATATGTACATAACTATATTTCCATATAAGCCTAGGTTATGTCCAGTCGGAGCCATGGTCACCAGCCAGACCTAGCGTAAGTATTGGCTGTTAATTGGATGTTCACCCGTTTGTTCCTAAAACCCCCCCCCCCCCCCAAACACACCCACAACCACCCAAACCCACACCAACCCACAACACCCACACAACCACCCCAACAACCACCCCAACACACACACAAAACAAAAAAACCCAACACCCAAAACAAACCACACCCAAAAAACCAAAAACAACCAACAAAAACACAACCAAAAAAAACCCAACAAAAAACCAACACCAAAACCACAAAAAAAAAAAATCAAAAAACAACAAACCACAAAAACAACCACAAAAACACAAAACACCAAAACCAAAACAAAAAAAAAAAAAACAAAAACACACAAAAAACAAAAAAAAACCAAAAAACCAAAACAAAAAAAAAAAAAAAAAAAAAAACCAAAAAAAAACAAAAAAAAAAAAAAAACAAAAAAACCAAACAAAAAAAAAACCAAAACAAAAAAAAAAAAAAAAAAAACAAAAAAAAAAAAAAAAAAAAACCATAAAAAAAAAAAAAAAAAATTAAAAACAAGAAAAAAAAAAAAAAAAAAAAAAAAAAAAATTATTTAATAAAAAAAAAAAAAAAAAAAAAAATTAAAAAAAAAAAAAATCAATATATGCGGGAGGGACTGCCTTAAGTAAATCAGCCATGTCAGGGAAGTTGCTTAGCGGGCGGTAGCAAGGTTTGGTGCGATTTACGTGAACGACATGGTCGCAAGCATTAGGTTGTCCGGGGAGCTTAACACAAATGCAAGGCAGCATTATTTTGGTAATCTGGTATGGTCCACACCACCTACGTTCTAATTTGCGTGATAAACCTGGTGTGGTATAATATCGATACACCCACACGTGATCATTGACTCGGTAGCCTGGGACTTTGATCTTGCGGTTGTAATACCGTTTTCTATATTCCCGAGCAGATTGCATGGATCGATAGGCTCGATCCCTGATGTTGGCTAACCACCGTTGTACATTAGCGCGATATCCTTCTGCTCCGGGGTAGCGTCCCCAATCAGTTTGTGTTTCGATTCCACTCGGTACTCGGGGTTGGAATCCGTGCATGAGCATGAATGGTGGATAGTGCATGGAAGCGTGTACTGCTGAATTGTAGGACATGATGCAATACGGCAGGACTTCGTCCCATGTAGTATGGTCCTTTTCAGGTAATGCTACTCTTAGGAGGAATAGTAGTGTACGGTTAAAACGTTCGATCTCTCCGTTTGCCTTTGGGTTGTAACTCAAGGTCTCGCGTTTAAAAGTATGTAGTCTAGCACACAGGGCTTCCATAACTTCTGAGACGAAGCATCCGCCTCGGTCTGAGACTAACTCTTCGGGTGCACCATAGCGGCACACCACGTCTTCGACGAAAACCTTGGCTACGCTCTTAGTGGTTTGGTCCGGTAGAGCAGCGGCAACCACTAATTTCGTGAACTGGTCAATAAAGGCAATTACGTACCTATTTCCGTTTCGTGATAGCACCCGAGTGTCCAGTATGTCAACAAACATACGATGCATGGGTGCACTAGCCAACGGGTTCTCTCCGAGTGCGGCTCGAACATTTTGGGGTAGGTTGCGTGATCGTTGGCAGAGCACACATCTCTTTAAATATTCGTCCATGTCCTTGCTCATGGTTTCCCAATAGTAGAATTGCTTGAGTTTGCTCAGCAGACGGTCTCTACCTGGATGTCCACCGAATAACGTGTCGTGTTCGTGCTTGAGTATCTGTCGTATGAGCAGTCTGGGTACGCACAATTTTGGTCTATGGTCGTTTGGCATAATGGGGTGTAGGTATAGAATGGCAGTGTCAGGGCACAGTCGGTAATGGTGGGCTTCTAGTTTGAGGGCGGTCGCTGCCTTTTCGTCGGCGGGCGACTGTCGTGTATGTAGATACCACCAAATAGGACCAAATTGTTTATCTCTGCGTTGAATGTAGGGTAAGTAATTGAGAAGGTTCCTTCCTTCGTATTGTTGGAAGTGTGGTAAGTATATGTGTTCTCCGGTGTCGTAGACCTATTCAGGGCGTTGTAGTTGTATTCGTGGTCCGCATGCGTAAGCAACCTTAATTAAGGTGTCAAATTCTTTTACTTCGGGTAGTCCCCCATACCTCTGTCTGGCAGTTGTCGGTAGCGTCTGTGGTCTAGCGGGTTCAGGTGTACCAGCCGTAGCGCGAGTCGAGCTTTGACTTGCCGCACCAGGAGCAGGCGGTGTCGGAGCAGCCGGGGGTTCCTGAGGCTGCGGGGGTCTGGCGGGTGGTTCGGGTGCAGAAGAGGGTTTGTGGGTCGATTCATCCGTGGTTTCTGTCGGTCTTGGGGCAGTCGTCCGTCTTCCGGGGATCTCAACTCCTTCGGGCCAGGAGTCGTCTATGTCTCCGCAGAAGATGAAGCGTGTGGGGTCTGGTAGGGGGTCATAACCAGGTCCTCCGAACATACGATAGAAGCGTTCCCGAACATATTCAGGTGGTAGGGAGACAGGAGCGTCCGGGGGAAGTCCCATGAGTTGTCGAGTAAGTCGTTTCCAAACTTCTTCAGTGGGAAATCGTCGGGGCGGTTTAGCTGGAGCTTTCCCTTTACCCCGATCCTGTCCCTTGACAGCTACGGCGACCATTCGCGGATGGTCCTGTTCGTCCTGTTCAGCTTCGTCCGAGGAGTAAGAAAATTCTACGTCATGTCGAGGATCGCGTGAAAGTCCGTCTGCGTTGGCATTAGCCTTGCCTGGTCGATATTCGATGTTGAAACCACCGAATTCCATTAGTAGTTCGTTGCGCCATTGGGCTAGCCTCGAATTTCGCGGTGGTCTCTCGAACAGTGCCTTAAGTGGCTTATGGTCAGTTTCGACATGAAATTCGTGTCCAAGTAGGTAGTGTCGAAAGTGTAGGGCAGCCCATCGAATGGCAAGAGCCTCCGTCTCTATGGCGGGGTATCGGCGCTGATAGTCCACAAGTGATTTGCTCGCATAGGCGATAGGCAGTGTCCCTTTGTCGGTCTTTTGCGAAAGTACAGCTCCTAGGGCATATCCCGAAGCGTCCGTTTGGAGTATGAAAGGTTTAGAAAAGTCCGGGTATATGAGTAGTGGTTCTTGTACTAAAGCTTTACGTAGCTTCCCAAATGCTTCTTCGCATTGCGGTGTCCATTTGAATTCACTGTCCTTCCGTCGGAGGGCATTGAGCGGCTCGCAGATTTCAGAGTAATGTGGTATGAATTTGTGATAATATCCTACAAGTCCTAGGAAACTTTGTAACTGTTTGAGAGTCTCCGGTCGTTTATAATTGTCGATCGCAGCGGTTTTCTCGGGATCGGGTTTAACTCCCTCCGAACTAATAATGTGTCCTAGGTATTTTAATTGTTTCTGTCCGAATTGGCATTTTGAAGGCTTCAACTTGAGATTAGCCTTACGGAACCTGTCAAATACAATGATTAGGTCAGCTAGGTGTTGCTCGAATGTGGGTGAAAAGACCAATATATCGTCTATGTAGATGAGGCATCGTTCCCACTCTAGACCCTTTAATATGATTGACATGCACCTTTGAAAGGCGCCTGGTGAGGAATTCAGTCCGAATGGCAGGACGTTGTATTCATACTGTCCGTGCACAGTGACGAAGGAGGTTTTCTCCTTGGTCTCAGGGTCCAGTTCTAATTGCCAAAAGCCTTTGTTAAGATCCAGACTGGACATGAATTTGGTATTTCTGAGACATCCTAATATGTCATCTATACGGGGTAACGGGTATAAGTCACGTTCTGCAACTACGTTGAGTTTACGGAAGTCGACACACAACCGTAAGGTACCGTCACTTTTGGTGACGTAAACGATGGGAGAGCCCCAAGGTGAATCCGACGGTGTTATGAGACCTGCTTCTACCATGTTGTTTAGTTCCTCACGCAAGGGTTCTCGTAATGAATGTGCTAGACGATAGGGTACCTGTTTGATGGGCCTTGTGTCTCCAGTAACGATCCTGTGCTGGTGCACACCGCATCTGCCGAGATCAAACGGGTGTACACTAAATATGTCTGCGTTTTCAGAGATAGTTGTTTTCAATTGTTTGAGTTCGAAAGGGTTTAGGGTCGTTTGTCCAAAGTCAATTTTACTCAAGACTTGTATGGATCGCTCGGTGTCAATGGTCTTCTTTTGTTCACTTATGATTTGTACAACATTGTCTCGTGTAACCCCAATGTTATTACATTGCTTAGTGTGCTTCGGAGGGTCGAGTTGTAGTAAACGCTTGTTGTTATCATATAGGAACTCGACCTCGTTGTCGTCAAGCATCTCAATATGTCCTATCGTCTGTCCGGCGTGTATAGCAACGGGAAAGTTCCCAAAGTTCATTAGTGCTATTGGTATCATGCGTTGGCCGGTGAGTACCAGAGAGTGGGCGATGGCGACGTCCCTAATAAAGGGGTCAGGCACAAATAAGGCTTGACCTGTCGGTGGTTGAGTGATTTCCGGGATGGCGTTGATAAATAACTCTGTGTTCGGTGGTACTTGAGTATATTTCCTGGATACGACGTTGATGACTGGTGGTCGGTAGTCCCCTTGGTCGGCGAAAGGTGCCGAGCAATTCTCAGTCCCATTAGATAAGTCCAGACAGCGGTCTTTAAAGTTTATGGCGACATATGGTAGCAGTGCCATAAAGTCGGTGCCTAGGATACATTCGTACGGTGTGTCTGTTGTTACCTGAAAGTCGCATGGTGTACTTAGCGATCCTATTGTAATCGGTGCTTTCACTGCTCCACTAATGGTTAGTTCCTGTTGTGTAGCCGATACTATACGGGTGGTGTTGGTGTCGCGAGGGACCAGTCCTAAACGGGCAGCTAGGACTTGGGACATGATGGAAACGTCAGCTCCTGTGTCTACAAGTGTCATAACTGGGGTGCCAAGTATTGTTGCGTTAATAAGCAATGGAATGTTGCCTGCATTCATAGTGTTCAATTGCCTAGTGAACATACCTTGGCGAGGTACACGGCGTGAATCACGAGTGGGAGCGATAAATAGTTCGTCGTCCTCGATGAAAACAAGTTCTTCCTCAGAAGAATTACGTGATGTCAATAGTCTGTTCGAACGACGAGGGGCACGGCTGGACGCTACGGAGACGCGCGGCGTTCCCGAAGGCCCAACCGTGACTCGGTCGGTGAAGTCCTGTCTGTATGAGGGAAATCGTCTTCTGCAGGTGGGGCGCTCGGTAAGCGGTGTTTTGCTCTGATCCATCGAATCGCTTTCTTAGGTTTACTATCGGTTCGGATTAGTCGTCCTCGACATGGGAACCATCGGGGAATATGATATCCGTGGTATACTTAGGTGGGACCTTGCATTTGGTCATGAAATAGATCAGACTGATCAGTCCTACCACGACGGTGATGAGGAAATAAGGCAGAAATCTCGTGTATTCCACAGCGGGGAGATTAACCACGCTACGTACTTGGTCCTTAGCTATTTGTGCGACCCGAAGATTTATAGCCTTGGCGTTGTCGAGTGAGTCCCACGTCAAAGGTCTTGTTTGATGCCGGATAGCCGGTCAATAGTGATGTTTGGTCCAAATTTTATGGTAATCTTCTCAGGTTTCAGCATGCTAGTGAGTACTATCGATGCTATGACTAACTGAGTGTAGTTCCCATGTGGGAACTACAAGACTCCATTAGGTGGAACCTTTATTGTTTTACCCATTGTCACGTGAGCAAGTTGTCTCCGATTTGTCAGTATGACCTCGGGTTCACTAGTCCGAATCAATACTCCCTGTATAGTCGTATGTACGGATGTGTCATTGGTAAGTGGACCTATCAATGAACGGTTGCTGCAAGTGTGTTTAATGGTCTCGGGCACATGTTCGCCTGCAATAATCCATTCTAAACAGTTGGTGCTGTGATCAGTTATCAGCGCGTGTGGTTCACAAAAAGCGATTCCTGGTCTTTGCTTGCATGCTCCCAAGTTGAGTGATTCGAAGCGAATATGCCCTAAGCGGGCAGCGTATTGAGGTAACGGCAGTCTTAGCTGCGTCAGCGTGGCAGGTGCATTCCAGCCAGTGTTATAAATCCGGAAATATGGTCGGACGTCATTGCGCATTGGCAATGGTAGTTGCAGAATGAATCCAAAGCGAAATGCGGTTAAATCTACGCTCACAGGCATGACGCGACCAAATTGATAGGCGAGGCTAGGCTCGCGCATGAGGATAGTCTTAGAAATGCGTGGATCCGAAAATAACCGTCTTAGCATGACGACGTCGATAACGGCGGGAGATAATTCGCCGTTCAACATGGACTCCATTATAGCTTGTACCGACGAGCGCATGTTGGCTCGAAGGATGTGATCTATTAGCTGGTGGTGCACGTGCGCGATCTCCTTCTGATCGGCGCATCGAACCTGTTCGATCATAGAGACTACCTCTTGCATGCTATGGTGTAGGAATGCGTAAATGTCCTCGTTTGCTCGGGTCAGCTGCCTTATAGCTTTAGTGTTCCGGAAAGAGACATCGTTAGTCTCGCGCATGAATTTCTCGAGGACAGTTACCTGTTGGCGCACATTGTTAATGTGTACCCCATTGGAAAAAGCCATTCCCAGGCATAGGAAACCTGAGACAGCTCCTGCAGCGGCGGCGATTAAGCTGGCAAAACGTTTCTCCCTTTTATGTGTGAGATCACACAATTGCTCGTTCGCGACGCAAAAGGAATGCACAAGCAGCGAATAATAGTTGGTGTCCAGTACGCCATGATAGGCGTCGTCTAACTCGCGTTCCAAAGCGCTCAAGGTCTCATGCAGCTGTGGATATTCGGTGCAGTTGACCTTCCTGCAGCAATCAGCGCGGCATGATCCGTTCGCTTCATAAGGTGGACAGAATTTCCTCACATAGGGATCGGACTTGCGTTCCCAATCGCGAAGTGATAACTGCAATACCACTGGCAAATGCGTTGTTTGGTCGGAGGTGACCACCAGGCCCTGTGGCTCGATGACCACTCCTACTTGTCGATTGACAAAAGCACCTAAACGCGAGATGGAATCACTAAATGGCGAGAGCGTTGCGCGTGTTGAGCTAAGCGCTGAGAGCCATAGTAATAATAGGATTGTACAGACCCTCCACATACCTGACGGATGGCCGAGGCCATTACTAAGACTCGGTGAAGAGTGTCGTACCCCATTTCGATTGGATTCCCTCATGGCCTCTTTATTTGCGATGTGTTCCGAAATGTCGCTTTTAATTTCCTCGTCGCTCGTTTCCGTGTCACTCGACTCAGTTAGGCTTTCTTGCTGGGCGGAGTTGCTATTGGAGTTATCCTCCGATTCGTCCTCAGATGAGTCGAGATAAGCGGCTAGCGCGGTGGTTAATTGTTCGTCCAAGTTCGGGACGGAACAGTTGGTGTCCTCGTCCGGAAACAAACATAGTTCCGATATTAAGCGGTCCCTACCGATCTTTAGTCCGGCAGATGTGTTTCCCTCTGTCTCAAGCAGCGCAGCAATGTCGGGGCGTCGCAAAAGTCTCAGGCGTGCGCTTAGTAATACTAGTCGAGCAAGTCGGTGGGTTTCATCATCAAATTCCATATTGCTCATTGCTTGGTCGACAAAGGAGTTGATCGGAACGCCACGTGTGTCCTGGTTCCGATAAATGAATTCGATCAAATAAGGCGCATCGCACAAGAGGTCGTGCAACTCGAGGTTCGCCTCACGAAAAGTCTTCTGCATCCTGGCCGACTGGATTCCAACATAGAAAGGCCAGTGCGGTGCGACGTATCCATCCGGGAGGATGGACGCGCAAGCTGTACTCAACGTACCGTCGTATGTCCACCTTCCTCGTTGACCGTAAAAGTAGCAGCTTAAACCTATGTCCCTTGAATCTCTAGTGTGGCATTC
Organism: Trileptium ribeirensis; assembly: GCA_030248225.1. Lineage (NCBI taxonomy): Eukaryota > Metazoa > Nematoda > Enoplea > Enoplida > Thoracostomopsidae > Trileptium > Trileptium ribeirensis. The sequence continues at coordinate 10,150 of JASANE010024370.1, forward strand.
CTGGCACCGTCGACATACCGGATCCCTACTCAACTCCTCCTCGAATTCTCTCTCAATAACCTGTTGGAGCGTGTGGCCATTCACGCATTGGCCCACCAGTTCTATGAAAGATTCCAACGAAGCAAGTGTTACGGGACCAAGATACATTCCGGCCATACAGTGCCCAATTGGAGAAGCCATACCTAGTATGCTGCTCAGCATGGCGGCGTCTCGCTGTAAGGCGGGACGTGTGCTAACCTCAAAACGTAGCTCAAAAAGTCGACTCAGATTGTTTAGTTGTTCCATCACGATTATTACTCTCCGATAAAAGAGAGTCTGTGGTTGCAATGCTAACGGCTGTCCGAAGTCAGCATTGATCTCACTAGCCCTAAAGTTAATTGGTATTAGTCCCTCAGCTGACTCGTTGCGCGCATCCTCGGTCAATTCGACGCGAGGGAATTGGTAAGCTGCGGTCTCGGCATGATCCGTAGACATAGTGAACAATGTGTCAGTCCCGAGGATTCGAGTACGTTCCTCGTCCGTCATTACTCTAACTCGTAGAATCTCGATTGGCATATTGTCGGGGAGGCAGAGTCCAGACATGTCCAGTAGTTGCTCGTCAAGTCGGTGTACTCGTCGATCGTTAGCTTCCCGTACAAAATTAAGCAAGTTCTCTTGTCCCATGCTCGCGTCCGAGTCCTCACTAATTACGCTTATGGATTCCTCCGAATTACCCGGGGACATACATGGTCTCCCTTCGACGGATTCCTCCGGTGTTGTACCTACTTCATTTGGGTTACCCGAATTACCCGAGGGCATACTTGGCACCTCTTCGACGGGTGCCAAAATATCGCTGGAGATGTCGGCCAACATATCAGTGGAGTCGCCTAAATTACCCGGGCGCATACTAGGCGTCCCTTCGATAGGGTCTCCACGAACATTCTCGACCAATGGATCCGAACTTACCTCTTGCACACTTCCCGTAGCGATACTGCCACTATCGCTGCCTTCACCCGCTTCGTTTCCTCCTGCAGCACCATCTCCTTCCTCGGTACGGATGGACAATTGACTGGCTCGCAGGCTTAAATTAATGCCATCATCTGATGGTGCACGCGGAAGTTCGTTGTTGTTTTCGCGACGCACTTCCCACACCCCTTCACTATGCCACTCTCGTGTGTCAGGGCTGGGTTCTCGTCGGTACCAGTCAGTATTCGGATCCACCCAATTGGCCCAAAATTCCTCATCATCCAGCATGCGTTCCTCATCCATCTCACTATCACTGCATGCATCATACCTATCATCAAACTCATCTGGCGCAACGGTCACGCCGTACTCGAGCTCCTTTTCTGGTTCATTTCCGTCATTATTGCATCCCTGCGGGGTACCCCTACGTAAACTACACACTTTCGCCTCGCGGGAATAGTTCGCATCGCTCGCTACGGATCCGTTTCGTTCATTTAGGAGTTCATCCAACTCCTTCAATTCAACAACTTCAACACACTCAGCGCTATCCTTCACGCTGACTTCATCGCAAGATTTATTGAAAAAACTTAGCTCATTGCAAGTAACGTCGCTGCGCGCTTCAACGACGGTGGGCGCGACGGAAGCCTCACAATGCGATGGACAGTCTTTGTTCGCCACCCTGCCATCCACATCCCCGTACCTGGGCAGACCCCGGGCAATACTTTCAGCCCCAACGATCATACCCGCTTCATCGGCGCAATCGGCCGCGAACCCGTCGCTACCTCTGCTTGGGTACGGGTGACAAGGGCGGCCCCGGTCAGCATCAAGGAAGGACCCAATGACCGTGGAACCCCTTGCCAATGAGGTCGGGAAAGTCACCTCAAGTCCATCAGTAGCATACTTCGCCGGTTCGAAGTAGCATTCAATTACATCAACATCACTTCCATTATCATCTTCCAACAATTCACTAAGGCTACAAGCGCGTCCTAACTTAGGCAAATCAATACACTCATACGACACACAATTCTCACCATCACACAAGGGACGACCCGCGCGGCGGTCCGGCCCACATACTACATCATACGACCTATAATTTAGAACGGAACTAGGGCTGGGCGACTCTGATGAGGCCTCTACATCGTCGGACCCAACCTCCATCGTCCCTGACCTTCCATCGGTCTCCAAAAACTCCATGGGTGCCTCACACGACGACCCGAATAAATCCAATTCTTCCTGAGCCATATCAACATCATCGGCTTCCCTGCCGGAATCATCAACATCAACACTCTCAACACACGGATGGCCAGCCACAGAGGAGGAAAATAATAATAATGGCTCATCAACAACAACGACATCATCTTCACTCACAATCTCTGCAGTCATCTCCAAAGAGCTCGGGGTCCCGGAATTCCCCCTTGAGGTGATTCCCTGGGGAGTGCCGGTTATAAAATCAACATTTCCTTTAACATCACTCAACCTATAATTTTGAACACAGCCGTCTTCCATTTCTTCGCATATTTCCATACTACCATTACTATCTTCCATTGCGGTTAAAGTTCGTTCGTTCAGTCCGAGCCCTCGCGTGGCTGGATAGTTCGATTGACCAGTCTGTCGCTCGCCTCGCTGTTCGCCAATTTCTTCGCTCGCAGGCATATATGCACGTGGATCAACACCCGCGCTGGGTGCGTCCACACACGACGCATACAATCCCTTTCCCACATATCCCTATTTTTGGTATTTTGTATTTTTGTTACTATATACACTGTTAGTAAGTTCACCGCGATATCGTTCATCGTCCAAGTCCTCAGAACCAAATTCCATAAGTCCGGAGTTGTCCATACCCTGAACTAGATCACGGCTCCGTGGAAGACGCGCGGCGTCAGCCCACGAAGTGGACGTGATCACGTTCAGGTGTCTCTCAACTAGTCCTTCCATAGTCTCAAAGTCGTCCATGTCGTCGTGTCATTTTATCAAGAACCCGTCATCATCGTACAATGGTTCATCAGTCGTCGCGATAGCGTTCACACGTCCAGTTGGTTCACTATGTCCTAATTTACCTTGAATCATACCCAGCTCACGACTAAGCACTTCTAACCGATGGGTGGTAGCTGGGCTTGGTTCCCTATTTCCATTGCCTTGCGATGCGCTGCAATTCAACTGGTACCGCCGGCGTGGTACAGCACCGCTGTTCCGGTTGCTGTCGTCCCGCGAATAAAATCGGCCAGACTGCTGCTGGGGCCCCATGCCTCGATTGGGTGGAGGTCGTTCGCTTTGGGCCCGTTGATGTCCGTAGGCCTGAGCCGGCCGGTTGGTATAGTTGTCGTTTCCACGAGTATTATTGGCAAATCCCGGCGGTGGTCGACCGTATTGCGGCCCCGCTTGATTGGGTCCGCCAGGTCGAGTACCCGCATTGGGTGGGTTGTTCCACCCGGAATTAGTCCGATATCCGTTCCCATTTTCGACCCGCCGAAATTGTGGCGGTGGGCCTCCTCGGCCTGCATTATAGTTATCGTTTCGTGGGTATCCGCCCACACCATTTCTCGGTCCGGGCGGCCCTGGCTCTCGGCGCGCAGCTCCAGGTGCGTAGGCTGGGGGTAGATCGGCATTGCGCGGCGCGCCATTCGCAGCAGGCGGGTAGCGCGCGTTATACGGGCATTCGCGCATGACATGCCCTGGTTCTCCACAGCGATAGCAGGTAATATGCGGTATTGGCAAGCACGGCGGCGCAGCGGGTGAACCAGGCACAAACGGCGGCGCGAGAGCGTTAAGCTGGCGCGTATTCTCAACCCTCTTATCGATTACGTCCAGCAGCCGACTTATTGTGTCGCTATTATTATTATTCGCTTTACGGTGCTCCTCCATCATGTTTTGAAGTTGTGCGATCAAGCCTTCACCTCCTTCCTCAAGTAAAGAATTTACCGTTTTGGCACGAGGCTTACTGGCGGCGGGCGCGTGTGGTTCGGGGCAAGCAGCGCTAGCGTCCTCATATCGCTTAGCAACACCCACGGTATCCCGAAATGTCTCACACTCATGAATCTGATTGAAAACCTGCCTACGCACCTCAGGTCGCAGGCCCCTTTGGAAAAACATGCGAAGCATCGTGTCCCTCTGCTCGTCTTCCATGTCGGGAAAGGCGCGATCACACAACTTCTGCAATTCTAAACCGTACATTGCCACGGGTTCGTTAGCTCCTTGTTGTCGAGTGCACAGTCCGGACAATGATTTCTCAGGACGGCGAGATGACGAAAATAAAAAGCGTAAGTTGGCAACTAGTCCTAGAAAACTTTGGCGTTTTCCCGGTGGAAGGCCCTCAAAGGCCTCCCTTGCCGGTCCACGCAAGAGGGCTGGTACACAGATTAATTTTCGACGATCGTCCCAACCATTGGCGTTGGCGAGACGATTATACATCCTAACCCAGTCCTCGAAGTCCTGGCCTCCCGGTTTCCCATCAAAAGTCGGCATGTCTCTCAATGGGATCATGGGAGGACCAGCCGGTTGGGTAGTCAGGTGGTGCAAGATAGCGTTAGCGGTATTCGTATCCAGTGCAGGTGACTCGGATGATTCTCCCCGACGCGATTGTCCAGGAGGTCGGGGCGGGGGAGTGAGCGGTCGCTCACCGGTGCCAGCGGCCCGTCGCGGCCTGGCACGTAAATCGTCTTCCATGATTCCATCGGTCAAGCCGAAAAAACCATTATCTTCCAAGTCTCCGTTATGGTTAGCGTTAGAGTCCATATGTGCTGAAGGGGTGTTCAGTATTAGTCGTTTATATGGATATGCGCACGGGTCGTAAATCACAAGCGGTACAGGGATTATTCAGTACTAGAAAGACTAGAATGTTCACCCGGACTTAGGTTATAGTAACTACAAACACACCCTTATCTTCAGGAAAACCCAACAGTCAGCAAAGCCCTACTATGATAACCACCAACACGATCCAGCAAGTAACGGCTAGGATTATCAAGACTAAAATAAACACCACTTACACAAATAATCGCACCCAATTTGGTACGTTACGCGTCGTTAAAGCAATACACGAGATACAAGGACAATAGAGTAAGCTATATAAACAAAGCAAATAGAAATATCAAGCAAAAATAAGCGGAAATTACAATGTTCAGCAATCAGTGTTCGTCCGCGCCAAGGCAACGTTCCAACGACAATGTCCTGCAATCGAAATGTCCAACCAATACGTCCAGTGGCGGTTCGATAACTTCGTGCTCCCCACGTCCGTCGGCCGTGACGAAGACCCAAGTCGAAACGTGCAGCCGTAGACAGGCAGAAATTGCTGGCGTAAGCACTATGCGACGTGCGTAGTAAGTACGAGACGCAGTAAGTCCCAGCAGTGATAATTCGAAACGGCACTGCAATTAAGAGTCACTTGAATCAGCGAAATAGTTCCAAAGTCTAGCGTCCGAGCAGTCGAAGTTGAATCGCAAACTTGCAGGCCCACGGTTTTCCTGCTAACCGGAGTCGATGCCAATCCAATAATAACGTCCCAACGAGATCAGGTAATGTAATAGTCGGTTCGAACAATCGGTGCGTTAATAGTCAATGACGTTCAATTAAAATGAGACGATGGTTCAATATGGTAGAAATACTGAGTGATAGTTAATTAAGCAATTAGATAAGTAGTTTAATGCCAACGCAACTTGTTAAAACACGTTCCTGAAAACAGTGCCCTTCACGACATACATACTCGGTCGGGATGAACGCCACGACCACGGGAGCAGAGCCTAGCAATATAACACAGCGTGTTACCAAATGTTCTGAAGACTACATAAGTAGGGGCACAAAATAATACAATTCATCATGCACGTACAAGGCAAGCATATGTACAGAAGCACATTCGGACACATGGAACAATTCCCAGTGACCACCGCGTGTCAAAATATCCATTATGCGAGAGGTCCACGTAAAAATAGAAATTGAACCTATGTGAAGGGTCTGTAAAATTTTAAAAATCCTACAATCGACGAGGGTACTTACTAGCACCAAACAATCTGAGTGCTTCAGGCAACGTCTCACGACGCATGGGTTGAGTGTGGAATTTAAACTCACATCGTGGGATTGAACGAGAATTTGAACGCCTCACGGCGTGGCCCCCAACGATGTAATAACGGTGACGCAGCTGCATGGCGCAACTTCCTAACACCATGCCCATACGACCCCGGCTATCATAACCTCAAGGGCGGACCCTAAGTTTTCTATTTTAGCCACTTTTCTTGGTCAGACCCAAGAAGTTACGGAGCTTAGCAGGCCGCAGGCGCGCTTCACGGGGTGTGTTCGGACCCCGCCCGATTGGTTGCGCACGTGTCTAGTATCTGGGTATGATTGCTGAGGTCCCCCAGGGAGGTTGACACCGAAACCTGCTCACAGGTCATAATGTCATACCAATATTCCCTATCCTAGCCTACATGGAAGTTGTTTTATCAGCGCAATCTGAGGTGAAACGCGTGTTGATTTAGGTTTGTTGTGTAAATTTTGAGTTGCGCGGAGTTTATCCTTCGCCGAACACTTAATCGGTTGTAGCCATATGGCCCCCACAGGGTTCCGACAGTCCCTGAAGGTTTAACGTCGGACTACTTATTCACATCTTTATAATCTAATCTGTGTTAATCTCTAGTGATAATGTTTTCCTAGTAAATTTTGTCTTTATCTGCGTGTACGAATTTCATGAGGGGGCTCGATAGGTGACAAAGAGGTCATTCTCGCTATAATTCCGTCATTAAAATACAAGTACTAGGGCGAACCGCAC
>JASANE010024371.1:0-69885 GCA_030248225.1 Trileptium ribeirensis
TTATCTGTTTGAAAGTTATCGGGTATAGATTGCACGAAGATTGTTTTTAGTGCTGCTAAAATGGTATTCGCTGCTTTGCTTTTTACTGGAAAAACCCATGCATACTTTGAAAAACAATTAATCACAACAGGCAAGTACTTGAAACCATCGTTGTAACTTGCAAGGTTGACATGTGAGCTATGTCCGCTTGATAGAGGTCACGCAAGCCTTCTACTGTGGTACGACGTCTCTTAAAGCTAAGTCGTCGGGGTTTGTGTGACGTGTCTGTTTCTTGTGCTCGTAACAAGTCTTGTACTTCTCTTAGATTAACATTAACAACAAGCTTTCGAGCCTCATGATACAATTTTAGTGCTGTAGAGAAACCAGCAACATTAGCTGCATCATAATAAATTGATTTGAGTCTTGCTTCCATACTGGTTCGCGTTAGCAGAAATAGAAAATCCTTTTAAGAATATCAAGCGTCAACATCAGCTACAGTTTGCGAAGCATGTATGTCTTCCAACGTGGTAGTCGATCATCGACATACTTGGTCCTCCCATCGCTTACTGCACAAAGCAATACTATAGAAGACAACGCGATACTCGTTCAGCATTGTTGAAGGCAATGTACTGTTCATTACTTTATTAATAACAGTGGAATATAACAAAGATGTATATATAGCAAACAGCAAACGGTACAAATATAGCCACACAAAATAACCATTTAATAGTGATTAAGTATATCGTTATTATCATCACCACTGTTTTAAAATCCACTGTACTATTCATCACAATTCTTCATACTCATGAGTAAACCCAAAAAGTTATCATCAAATATGTCACTATTACCATATGCATAGGACGATATTCCATCATTCTTTATATAACGTTTGTCATCGTAAGGTGATAAACTTAGTTTATTTTGTGTAATCGTATTAATCGTGTGTTTCGTAGATTTAATTATGTTCATTGCGTGCCGGGAAGTAGTACCGCTAAATAACGTATCGATGTAACATTTATGTCGCATGTGATTCTTGATGACGCTTTTCTTAATTCCTTTCGCACGTTTCTTTTGCCCACCATCACCCATCAATATGCTAAACATATTCGATCTTAATCCCCCAAACTCCTTGATCGGTTCACCAGCCATTTCGTCTTTCATTTTGCCGAGAACCTTTTTGTTTTGTTCTGAGAATAGGGTGTGAGTGACGGGGTAGCGCTGATATCAAAGAAGTCTGAATTTGCTGCCATATCTTCGTAAATGTCATGGGTCTTTGTGAATCGGTGTCGGTGAATAGTAGTTTGCATCTATTATCATAAGCCGCCTTCACATAGTTGTAGTGGAAGTCATACATAAGAGAATTCGAGAGATCCAAAACTGTGAACCCCATGTATATCGGTTTGCACTGATTAACCGACTTGTGGTGCATCTTGACAGCTATAAGGTTATGGTTAAAAATAGACGACATGCTATATCGAGTGTTTGATACCAGCTTGGTGTATTTCCATTCGTCCGTTACCAACTTGACGTCGACATACCCTCGTACGTTCTTCATTGTTTTGTCAAATACCGCATTGTTGAGAAGTTTGTAAAGGTCTTTCTCGGAGTTGCTCTGTGCTTTCTTACGCATAGATGTATTGAAATTTATATATGGTTCCATCCACCCACGCTGATTGAAAGAGACAACCCGATGTACGTGTTTTAACTGCATTGCCAATCGAAGGTATAGTTGAAGGTTGCGTATATGTAACTTATACTTTACTTTGTCATGGAGATTTGGAACCAACTTTTCTACTGATGCATTGCTGCCATGGGTAGAATTTTTAATATCTTTAGAATATTTCGACAACTGGTCGTAGGAAACTTGAAAACGCTCTGGAGCTAAGGGATAGTGGTTATGTTTGTTATGAAGACGATTTGGATACGCCATATCAGCCTCGAGGACATAACCCACATCGCCGTTTGCACTGACTAAAGTCCAGTCGATTTCGTCAATTCGCTCCCGGTTGAGCCACTGGAACGTGTTACACGGTAGCTTCTGAACCATTACAGATGTGCTAAAATGTCGAAAACACTATTATACCCTTACAGACGTGTTAAAATGTCGAAAACACTATTATACCCTTACAGATATGCAAAAATGTCGAAAATACTATTTATACCCTTACAGACGTGTTAAAATGCCGAACGCAACATTACGCCCTAACGGGTGTGTTAAAATGATGAAAACAACATTACACCCTTACGGATGTGTTAAAAGGCTGAAAACACTATTACCCCTTACGGAAGTGGCAAAATGTCGAAAACACTATTATACCCTTACAGATATGTCAAAATGCCGAACACAACGTTACGCCCTTATGGATATGTTAAAATGATAAAAACAACATTACAACCTTACGGATGTGTTAAAATACCGAAAACACTGTTACACGCCTACGGATGTGCTAAAATGCTGAAAACACTATTATATCCTTACAGACGTGTCAAAATGCCGAACACAACATTACGCCCTTATGGATGTGTTAAAATGATAAAAACAATATTACCACCAGACGGATGTGTTAAAATACCGAAAACCTTATTACACGCCTACGGATGTGTTAAAATACTGAAAAGACTATTATATCCTTAGAGACGTGTTAAAATGTCGAACACAACATTACGCCCTGACGGGTGTGTTAAAATATCGAAAACACTATTACACGCATACGGATGTGTTAAAACAGCGAAAACACTATTACTCCCTTACGAATGTGTCAAAATACATAAATTATTCGCCCTGATGGATCTGTTAACATTTCGGAAACTACGCAATGCCCTTATGAATATGTCAAAACGTCAAATCATAGATGTGTTTAAAGGTAGTATTACTTACAACTGGGTGACGCGGTTCCTATAAGAAGACAGTTGATAAATTAACTATGAGTAAATGCTGATGACATACAGCCAGACGTGCTAAAAGATGGAAATTCAAGTAAACTTATAGGTATCTGAATGCCAAAACTTCATTTTACATGAGCTAAAACTCGACAATAACTCTGTTTAAGGTGAAATTATTAAAACTATGCTCTTATTAGTTACAAACGTGTTTACAAAATTAAATGAAAGAAGGTTGTTGCTTGTGCACCTAAAATGTAGAATGGCGTCGATGATCGCATTAGAGTTAATATAAACCTGAACAAATTATAGGATGAACGTCAATTTAGAACTTCATAATTTCATTCAAAAATATTGCTTATATACCAACGAAATCAATCAAGTGCCAGTTTTGGAATTTCCTAAATATATGTGAAAGCGCGTTGGACCCGATAAAATATAAAATTTACCCTGTTTAATAGTTAAAATCTTAATAAAAAATTATCGAAAAACAAAATCTCTTAAAAGTAGTTTTGAAGAAATCCATCGGGTAGATCTCATGCCCAGGATCATTTTGATACCTATGAAATCTTTTTATTCCATTTTTTAGCGAGTTATGAACATTTATGCAAATCAGAAGTTTCCTAGTTTTATACCGAAAAGCTTATTTTTAACATACAACACTGGTAAACTTAATATTTATAGCAAACTACTTATATAATTATACATACGAATAAAATACATACGAACGAATACATACAAACGGTGCATACAGACATATAAACACACCACACACGGGCATAAAAACACACGAAAATTTAGAAATTTACACATTTGGTATTATATGCTTATATATGCATACGTTAATATATATTCATGCATTAATACATGTATAAATATGTTATATATATGTATATAGATATGTTTAACATATTCATATTTATATATCTGTGCTCACTATGTAACCACATATATACATAAAACCAGTGCCCAACCCTCACATGACTCATCACCCCAACCTCCTCCGGGAGGGTGAGTAAAAGCAGCTTTTTTCATCTACTATTGTTTATTTAAAATTTTGAATCAATTCAAAAGCAATGTAACGTATTAGGATGCCACACTGATTCAAAAAAATTGAATAGTTTGCAATTCATTGGGTTTAACTCAAAGGGAAATATTTGTACATTGTATATTATTCCACTACAAAACTGTGATATATAGCAGCAATATTAATACTATACAACAGGTATTACATTGAAAACGTATTGTGATATCATACATGTTAATGCTCCGAGGTCAGGGGTTGTCGGCGTAGCCGGGATGGTAGAAGCCTTTGAGGAGGTTACCGATGGAGTGAAAGGTCGATGCCTCTTTGAAGACCCAGTTTTATCCTAATTTTGCGAATTTTCACCCTATTTTTGTAAATTGTTGCTAAAATTTCAAAAATTCTTCGGGATAGACTATGGCTTTGGGGGGAGGCCAGCCCTCAGGAACGGTGGCCCACATCATTGGTTGCTTCGGCATGTGTGATTAATTATTTATATGATTACGATTATTATTTATTTACACTTTGCTGCATTTTTTAAACAAATACTATTTTTTGAAAAGTATTTCACATTTGAGTCAAAGACCTGACCTGCAATATGTCATATTCAAAACGTAGGTTTTATTTTGTCTTACCGAAAATTAGTTCAGCAAAAATCGGTTTCAGCCCTGTATTCCCCAAACTGCAGGCCGAACATAACCATATTAAGTATGGCCTATGCTATCGCCAAGATGGCGTAATCTTTAAATGACTCATAAATTGCGATAGAACAGTATCTAACTAAACAACTGAAAATGTATAAAATTAGAATAATCTTTTTTTTACTTTCCAACAAGAGTTGACGAAGCAATATATATTTGTGTGCTAACTAATTTTTGTTATGCCATCTTTAATTAAAAAAAAGATTTTTTTATATGACAAATTTTTCTAATTTTTTTGCGTTTAATATTGTGTAAATGTGCTTAACTTCAAGTACGATGGACCATCTACAACACAAGTTGTAATACAGCTTATACAGTTAAAGCCATACCCTGAAACTTCTGACATTATAGTTAGCTAAGGCTATCTATTTCACAAGTGATTTGTAGCATAGCCAGACGTGCTTTCAAAGATTTGTTGAAGTTTTTGTTCGGCCAAAGTTATGCTACCACATTCGCTTGAACCCGTTACAATGGCGGGTATAAATCTTGCGCACGCTGTTTATGCTGTAAATATTGAGTTGATTTTTAATCAACGTAATACCTAACAGGCATATCGAAAGATTTAGTTAAACATCGTCATTTACACAGTGAAATATTAGTTATTAGGGCTTTGTTAATCGGTTTTATGGTACAAATTGTTTGTCTCTCGTTTTGATGTTTCATAGAGTATATTTGTCTTGTTGTATATTCTCGTTAATCATTGATGAATGGAGCTGAATATTTGAATAGATCATGAAACTATTGAAGAGTGTAAAATTCGAGCACAAATCTTTAAGATTAAACTGTCAATAAATTCTTCGAAAACACACATATCGAACATTTGTTATACACATTTTAGTGTTCTCAAATCCATGCCCAAGACAATACATCGTTGATCAAACAGGTCAAATTGTCAGGTGCTCCAAAGAAAATCCAAACCTTTGTGGTGTGAATAATTTTTGTCACTATGGTGAACGTGAGGAGACAACAATTTGCTGCAGCGGTGGTATGTATATGTATATTTTGACATATTTTGCATATTAAAACGTTATTAATCTTTTCTTGAATTGGTCAGTGGATCATGACATGTAAATCATGTCTGATACATTGAGAAAATTTTGCGCGAAATATATGCTCAGCGGTTTTGGATTCATTTAAAAAACTTGGCAAAATTAGCAAAAATTGAGAAACGGTCAAAATTAAAAAAATATGAACATTTTAGAAGCTTCGATATTGGTCCTCCTGCCCAAACCCTCCGCGTCGCACCCATTCCCTTCGCCAGCTGACTGACCCCTGTCTTGGAGTCCGATGGCTGACCTCAGATACGGCTACCCCGAGAGCCTAATAACTTGGGCATGTATGGCTCTAAAGGTCATTGTTAGATTCGGAGGTTAAACTTTGCAGTTCAAATTTGGAACAGAATATCTTCAGAATCCGAGCAAATTTTTTTCTAATGCCACAAGAGAAACCTCGATCATGATGTTTAAACTTAAAGATTATGCGGTATATACCCGGGAATATGGTTAAAATTAAAGGTCTTAGGTACCAAATCTGATCGTCTTTCAATTTTTGCGATTTAAAACGAGTCGATTTAAAGCGGCTTGTTCAGGCAAAATTAGTTTTAAATGGATCGTTTCCAAGTGAGTTTGCCCTAAATTAATTTGGCTCCAAAATGTTCAAATCGGGCTAATGGTGAGAAGCCGTATATGATTACTACTTAAAATTTTACTCAAGAAATGAAAGAAATTTATTATACAATTTGAAATGTTGGCATTGATTTATTTTGTGAACCAAATTTTGGAACAATCCACAATCGGATAATGCATAAATAGCTCTAATCGAACCATTTTTGGCAGGTTAATACAAATGACAAATTACTTTCGGTCGAACTCGCTCGACGATGGCAAAATTAGATCAACCTCTTCGCATACAAGCCGATTTAAACGGACTCGATTGAAATCTATTCTAAAACTGTGTCAAACTTACTTTCCATGTTAGCCCGTAAATTTTCCCACAGTACATGAATATATCCAATACAGTAAAGCGTGGAATCCAATTTCTACATTGAATTTTTACACTCTAGAATTTGGCGAAATTCTAGGTGTCCCACAGCTGACATTTGGTTCCTAAATTGGCACTTCCTTTGCGATAAAAAAATACCACATATATTTTGCAGGCATATCTACAATTAACATATGACTAATTTATTCTGTCAACTGTTTTTATATGAAAATTTAAGACACGTATTTAGTAGCACATAGTGCCATTACTTATTTATTCATTGAACAAATCGTTTCCAGGCAAAAGGATTCGCCAAAAATTTCCATGAAATGTGGACTACATAAGAGAGTTGTTAGAAATTGGAGTTTGAAATGTATTTCAGGGAAATTTGGTCCGACAATGAGCTTGTTATAGTTATCTCATCTGGCTACGTTTTGCCTCATTATTTAATTTATTTCAGTAAAATTTGTTTTACTTTTTATTATGCAAATATATAATTTATTAATTGTATATTAAATAGTTTGTCCGCCATTTTTATTGTATTTGTTTGTCCGCTATTTTAAAAATTTTATCCTTGTCTTTTGGACTTATGTTATTTGCACAATTAATTGTTTATTTTTATATTTGGATATACGTTATGCATGCAATATTGTTGTTTTATAAATTATTCATGTTTTGTTTTTCGGTTTTAGGTTCCAACCGATGTAATCTTCCCCTGTCGATCGGAGAAGGATCATCTTCGTTAAGGCGGTATTATTTCCAGACATCTACACGACGTTGTGAACCGTTTGTTTACCGAGGATCAAAAGGAAATTCGAATAACTTCATGACTCAGGAAGAATGTGAACGACAATGTCCAGGTTATTAACATCATTTTTAGTTTATAATACATGGTGAAGTCTTCAACATTAGGTGTTGGTGTGAGTTAATGAAAATACTACAGCGGTCATATCATTTATATTATTAAGTGCAATATGATTTCATAGGCCGTGCTCATATTGCGTACGATCTAATCCCATCCGCTCCAGACTGATTTGCATTTGTATTGCATACGATGCGATTCGATACGATCAAATTCTGTGCCTATTGTATACATGTGTAAATATATGTATTTATGCAGCACTATATAATCTTATTAGAATCCGATAAAATTGCGAATGCTGCGTCGGATCGCATGTGATGCAGTGTGATCGCTCTATAAATAATACCATGTCCAAATTTGACCGGGTGTGATACAATTTGAACAGGACCTTTATGAATGATAATAAGTGTAATACTTTGTGATCTACAGTAATTATCAGGCACGTTTGATACATGGAATTGATACACCTATATCTTGTAACAGCATGAACAACACTGAATTAAACGTAAATCAAAGATATATAAAATATGCACTACCATTTAGCGTGTACTACTCAAATCATAAGTTTTAAATATAAAGTTTTATTATTAAGTCAAAGCACGTATACCCTTGAACAGTACTGCAAAACCCTCCAGAAATCTATCATTTGTCAATTTTTCAGGCAGTAAATTTATCATTATACCGCAATCAGTTCAAAAGTGTGTTGCCATATTTTTGAATAATAATGTTTTTTGATACAAACTGTATTTAAAATTGTAGCGTATAAACGTAGTCGGTTAATGCTATTTTCAGTTTTTCAAAATCCGTGTCCCAGCCTTCCGGTGACTGACAGTTCGGGCCAACCGCAACAATGCAACGACCGGAACCGGGACAGTTGTGGAATAGGCAACTTTTGCCATGTAGGAATTTCGTCTAAAACGACTGTTTGCTGTACTGGTGGTGAGTAATCGTTACGATGTCATTACTAATTTCCTTTTTAGGTTGATAGTCAAAGTAAATAATGTTCGCCTGACGCCGATGACCGCAGTTATGCCCTAACTTCAATGAATTTTTAAAAATTTCAAATTTCAAAACAGTATTTTGCAACGTTGGTGACCGCAGCTATGCTCTAACTTCAATGAATTTTTGAAAATTTCGAATTTCAAAACAGTATTTTGCAACCTTGGTGCCCGCAGTTATGCCCTAACTTCAATGAATTTTTGAAAATTTCAAATTTCAAAAGGGTATTTTGCAACGCTGGTGACCGCAGTTATGCCCTAACTTCAATGAATTTTTGAAAATTTCAGATTTCACAACGGTATTTTGCAACGTATTTACGCATTACTAACCGTTATTGATATGCCGCCAAAGTAACGTTTAGGGGCAGGAGTCAAACATGTATCATTTTTAGTATACGCATTAACTCTAAACCTTATCCTAAACATAGCATCTTATATAAAACTTAGACTAAGCCTAAATATAAGACGGAGTGCGATTGGCGCCTCCCGAACACCCCACTAAACTATTCTTTTGTCTAACAGTGACATTAAAGACGTCATATGACCGTAACAGTAGTACCTTGCAACAATGATTGAAACACTTATAAATGTATAAGAAATTATAAATAGCGGCAAATTGTAAAAAATGTGACCAATACCTATAATGCTGCGAACGATTTTTCAATAAAGTAGTCTCCCCCGGCAAATATTGGCAACAAAGCCTGAGTAACTGGAATTCGATGGTTCGCTAGAACATTTGGGCTTTGACCACCACTGATAATCATTGGCTATTCAGAACAAAATATAAATAATGCTTTGACGTTCTGAAACAGCTAGCTAATACTCTCGTTTCGCGTAATCCCTTGCAGTTGGTCCTTAAGTTAAGTGGAAGCCAATTATTTTACAGATACCTACGTTAAAAGCAACATTTAGTTTAATTCTGGCCGAAATCTGTCTCATAATTTTTCCGAAACCAGAGAGGTCAGAGTATGGTCAACGATATCCGCCTGTCGCTGAAATGTCAGGAGTGCAGTGAAATCTCCAGCCACCTAGAACCAAGTATTTCAAAACCATCAAGGATAATAGTAGAATATCCATCAATTTTGGTCCAAGACAGTGTGTTTGTCTATCAGTTCTGTAGCTTCGACGATATTGGTAAAATATATATCATATGGTGCGCAGCCTAAAGAAACACAGACTGTCAAAATTTAAACCGAATACAAGCGGTCATTTGCAAGTTTTAGTAACCACAGCAATTATACCTGCGCGATTTTGGCACGAAATTTGCTCTACTACTCATTTGCCAAATTGTGCCTGAAATGCAATATCCCATACCACCAATGCTTCAAAATATTGTTTTATCACATTGCTTTAGCGGTTACTTCATTTACTATGGGCGAAAACAACAAAACTCGTCTTGCTGTTGGCGTGAAAGTACAGTTTTAACCTCTTGGAAAATAGACCTACACATAATTGCTTTTACCATTATGTGACGAGAGTTAAATGAAATGTATGGTAAAACAATTACGACCGTTGTCTATCCGTTCCTGAGCTGTAGCGACTGTTGTAATAAAACTTTCTAGTAGCGTGGTAACTAAGCATCAGCATAATCTACATTTTACGACAAAATAACTTTATTTAATAATGAAAATAATTTTTAACGTTTTCTCGCGAATTTTTAATGCTTTCTTGCTTTTAACGTTTCCTAAATTACGTTGTGTTTTTGTAGTTTCAGTTTTAGCAATGTAGTAATTTCCAGGGTCGAATCCATGCAGCCAACTGCCCTCAAGAGGTCACGGGATCGAAACGTTAGAACGCTACTTTTTCAATTCAAACTTGGGAACTTGTGACATGTTTGTTTATAAAGGTACTAAGGGCAATGCGAATAACTTTTTGACTGAGGACGAATGCCAACAGACGTGCCCAGGTAAGCAGATGTACCGTTTATAGTTACTTTTTCTCGTACAGATAAAATATAAGCTCACTGTGCATGAAAAGAAGAGGATCGCAAATAACAAAGTTACCTCTTTATTAAAAGATTACCTCTTTAACGCCTTAACTAATTTGTGTATCATTCAATATTTGACAAATTCAAGTTGTCACCAGGAATCGAACCCTGATGCATCGTGTCAAACATCATACGCAGCTACTGTGCCAACTAGCAGTTGTAACTAGGTTTTTTAAGAAACCTCACAAAGCGAGTGAATCAGGATGCACGTGCAAACAGACAATACGATAAACTCAGCACAACAGTTCACAATTCGCGCTGATTGCATTTGAAAGTATTAATAGGTGAACTCGGAATCGTAGAAACTGATCAAGCCTCGACATGATTACAATATCTAGGTTGGATCTGTAAACAGCAAAGCGTGGATATTGTCTAATTTATCGTAGTCAATGAGTAGAATATATGTTCCAGAATATCGGGGTGCTTTTAGTTAAGATAGAACAAGGAAGATAGTGTTTAGATCGCCTAAAGGTACATATTACGCGTTGGGTTACAGAGATAACGTTTCTCAAAGCTGTGCTCGAATTATATTGAATATCTCCTGAGCGGAAACGAATCTGAATCAGCGCGATACATATGTGATAATGTTGATTTTTTGCGACAGTATTTCTAAATCACGTTTTGAATCACTGGAAGCAAGATGATTAAAATACACATATATCTAGATTATTGTTAAACCTTAATGTATCAGCATTTGAAAATTCTAAAACAACCATTAAAGTTTGTAAAATCTATCAGCATATCGTATTTAAATGTTTTTAATAAAATAAAACCACTTGTAAACTTTGTGTGTCGGTACAATAGTAAATTGAAATATCAGCCTTGAATAGGTTGCGGAAACAACGACAAATACTTCCATTTTAAGCGCAATGAATCTCATTTTGAATCAATCTCATAAGAATACATATGTAAACAAATATGCGTGTATGTATAACACCAAGAGCAGATTATAAAAATTTTGTACAAGAATATGGCACTGGGTCATGCTCATGTGTTTTGCCTTATCAGATGGTATGGTCGTTTTTCGGCTTATCACCTAATGATTCCAGGAGTAACTCCCCAAGGAACCTTGGGGTAGGCCTATATGCTCCAAAGAAACTGGGTGGGCACCCCCTTGGAATTCATGGAGGGGGGAACGGTAAGCCGAAAACCGACCGAATCATTGGATAAGGTAAAATACAACACTATGTCCGAGTGTTATAGTTTTACAACAAAAATTTCATAAGGATGTCTTGATAAAACTAAGCGCGTCAGTCAACGTTTTCCAATTACCGTAAAAATTCAGTTTTATTTACAGTTACTTGAAATACCAAAAAATATGAACAAACAAATAATACACCTGGGCGCATAGCTAAATAATAACCGAACATATATTCACCGCCACAAGACATGACTCTAACAAGCATGGTGTAACTTTATTTGGACCGTCCGCGTCATACCGTCAGCTTAGAAACAGTAAAAGCAGTAAAAGATACAACTAGGGGCTATTTTTTGCTACCATATTGAAAAAAACAGTTATTCGTTTCTATAAAGCTGCAGATGTGGTACAAAAAAATTCACATTTTCTCGAATTTTGTGCACTATAGGCCTAACAGTAGTTGGGAATACATATAATGTGGACATATATAGGTATCGTAGATGTCGAAGCCCGCAAACTTAGTGGGAGTACTTTGAAAATTTCCGCGACTCAAATTTCCTTCCTTCAATTTTTTGCCAATTTGCGTTTAACTTTTTTCTAATTCCCACTATTGTTTAATAATTTTATCGCAAGTTTTGCCACAGTGCACCCTATCTTTGGTCAATTTTAAGAAAGAATTTTCGGCACTATCTACGAGCAGTGGACGGGAACAGACTGCAGAGCTTTCAGGGGGATGTGGTTCCGGGAGCGGCGTAACCCCTACTGTCGACAGCTATGATATATACATATATAAAAAATAGGGTTTACCATAAGTAACGCACCAACTTCAAGCTGTTGCTAAGACTGCCGTAATATACTTACAACCCACATATATTCAGGAATTATAACCGAACATATTGTTAATACTTATGTGCAGCAAAATGTCTTATACGAGACTTAATTTGGGTGATCGAATAACTGCAGTAAAACTATATTCAGTTAACAAAAATAGCCGTGAAGTTATGCGACAGTTGTCCCGGCATTCGCCTTCAGTACTGCCATATCATACAAATATTGATTTAATTAACAAAAGGTTTGATTTAACAGGTTCCGCAGCTGACTTGTCCCGAACAGGGAGACCATCGACAGCATGAGGTGATGCTGCGATAGCTGATATTTCCTATGATTTTGACAATAGTCTAACAAAGTAAATTCGAATGGCCTTCTCTCTCCAGATCTAAACTCTCCTGACATTTTTTCAGCGGGGTGTATTGAAGGACAAGGTATATAAACGCAAACCACGAACTCTGTTGTGCCTGTAAGAGGCTATATTGGAGGAGCTTTCTCTTATGCAGCCTGACATGGTTCGAAAAGTCTGCCGAAGTGTGCGTTATCGACTGGAAGAATGCAATAATCTGTTAATCTTTAAGGCACGCAGGTTTGCACTTATGGTAAGAGTTATTCATCAAAAACTTAAGCTATATATGAGAGTACGTGCATACTAAAACGCTTTTGTATATGTTTATTATTTGGCATACTGGATCACTTTAATGCTGGTGCGTTACTTATGGGACACCTTGTATATCAATATACATTCCCAACTATTATTGAGCTTTATTGGTGCACTAAGTTGGTGAAAATATTCCATTTTTGTATTAAATCCACAACTTTACAGAAAAGAATAACAATCCTTAATAGTATTTTGTAGGACAAATATTATTCGTAGTTGTGCCTTTTAAGTGTCTTGGCTATGTCCAAAATATAAGTCAGACACCGACGGTCCAAATAAATTCCCATTAGTTTCTGAATCATATCTTGACCTTTTACAGATGGTTGCACTATAGTAGATATTAGGTGTAAGGATTACATGTTCAGGCCTTGTTTTAACGGTTTCCCAAGTAACGTAATTAGTAGTACCTTGTATCATTTAATTAAGATCACATAGTTAGTGCAAATAAATAAAGATGTAGCTTTGAATGATCATGACTCAGCAACGGATGTCAACTCGGTTTCACCCATTGTTCAAACTATCTCTACTTATGCGTTCTAGCGATCTCGGTGTAGATACATATTTATAAATCTATACCTGATCTTATATTTACTGCTAAATCATCTTTTTTGGCTATTTTACATTATGAAAAGTTTATAATATTATTTGCAACAAGATTATATGTGGAACGGGTTAACCAATTTCACTGAAGGGACTTTTAGTACAATGGTATTTAGGTTCTGCTGTATGTTATCATACATTTGAATGCACGAGCTTCCGTTCGTGAACGACAACTGTTGAATAATCATAAAAAATGAAATCTGTTAACAGATCGAGTCGGAATTTACGGTATAACCTGCGCGTAGGTCTCGTAAAATGTGCAATGTGCAATTTCATAAGATAGCTGAGGATCTTGTATAGTGTCATTTTCAATGTTTTTCTGGTAGACTCGGTGTTCTAATGTTGTGGAAAATTTAGTTAAAATTGCAACGAATTTTAGTTTCTTTCTAGTGACACAAGTATTGTTACCCCAGAGCTGATATTCAATTTATGTTCGTCTTACCTTAAAGTTATCTGATACTTCTAGTACCTTTCACTAAAATCGATCAATAAATTATACCCATGCCCTCAAATCTGTAATAATTGCGTTGCAGAACACAGTTTAACTCTAAAGTTTTATCTTTACTCCAGGCTTCGAAAAGTAAGCTTTATTAATATTTTTACATACTGAACCTGTCTAAACGTTGTGCATAGAAATCGACATGGTGTCGGGGGCTGACTTGTCATTTGTCATTTGTTATTCCTTAACGAAGATCAGTGGTAACTTAAGATTACATCTTCATCAAATATTGCTGCTGTATGCATAATTAAATTACAGCAAGCAATAGGCGAAAACTTACTTGCTGCTAAAATTTTCCGAACCCATTACTGACATCACCCGTATAATTTAGACATTATTGTGTTCAACGAAAGCTTATTACTTAATCATTAGACGATATGTTGAGAAATATATGTGCCATTTACAAGTATTAAAACAGTTACAGAGGAAATAACCTTTGTAGCCGCTGACGATAGCCTTCGATCAAAAACTAACTACAATGCAAAGGGCCACTGTGCTCCGAATCCCGGAAAAGTACTAGATTTAAGCATCTTTTTTAGAATATATACTTAAACACACTCGGACATTTTGCTGAAACCTTAGAATCAAGAACATTGCCTTACATATGCTCAGATGTGTTTTTTGGACTACCGGTACTAGCCATATAATTTAGTGATTAATTACATATTGTGCGCTGCGTTTTACTCGTACGACGGCAGTTGGGATTGTGTGACTTGCTGACGCTCCGTACTTGTTTCTGATTGCAATAATGAATGAAAGTGCAACATTCGCGGTAATTGGGAATATGGCTACCGAGGCGCTCGGTAAATTTCACCGCCCAATGCCATCCATATATATGTTCTTAAAATAAGGAAACAACGCCGTGTACACTTAATAATGAAACAGTTATTAAAGTTCTACTGAAATTTACAGATAGGGTAACACATTGTTCGACTATAAGTGGCGATGATATATATACAATATATTGGAGTTAGTTTTAACGGAAAAATTGTGGAAAGCTCCTGATGACTTGTAGTAATGAAAAGATCAACCAGAGATCTTACATTGGACCAACCGGGCCTGCACTCGGGCCTCTGGTTTGCAAGGCTACCGTTGCTACCATTACACCATATTCCTCGGCCAACTCGCGTTGAAATTACGCTATTTGCGATAGCGTAGTGAAATCATAACATTTGTAAAAAAACTGCTTTCTAAGTATTCATAAGTTGTGGAAATTTGAAATTTGTAGAACAATATCTTAAATACACGTATCTGATCCCAATATGTTCTGAGCATAGACAGCGCAGAGCATAGCACAATATGTTATTCTTGGAGGTGAGTGGTTTTCGTTTTCAGCTGGAAAATTTTTATGGTAACATTGAGGATGGATGACCAAGGATTGGGGAAGCTATTCTTTTTAGATCAAGTGTATTTCTGGCTTATCATAAGTAAACGTTGTTGAACGTGTGCGATATAAAGCTTATGCAACGTAGACAGCCAAAAAAGTTTTTTCTCTGAATTAAAGTCTGTACCATTATTCATGTCTGCTGTTCATTGTGTGGTGAATCGTTATATTTATCGTCTATTGTTGTCCCACCCAACATTTGTCGACGTGATGCAGAGGGGGTGTCAAATTTCAATGAGGCCATCCACATATTGTGGTTGTCAACTCAATATAATGATCCGATGATTGCAAATAAAACATTTTTGTGGCAGTTGTAAACTAAGACATTCCTTAATTCATTCCTTAATGCTTCTGAATATTGATTTGTTTTAACTCTCACTCCTTCCTCGCTCCAAGGCGAGACTGTCTACCCTTCCTCATGGTCGATATCGACAATAAAACGAAGTCACTGCGAAGGTTGCCTCAGTGGTATCATACGGAGTGAATAAATGATATGTAAATAGTACGTAAAGTGTTGGGCACCATTCAAAACTGACGTGATGTCCAGTACCCCTCGTGATTTTTGATATCTTTGACACCCGTGACTTTATTGCAAAACTATCGTGACGCTATATTCTAATAATTATGTAATCATTCTGGTGGATCAAAACGAAAAAAAACACGGAAATACAAGGAACTAACATGATAAGATATTGCTAATTGGGCAGAAGCATGTAAAGCAACATACAAAGGCTAATCGGTTTTCGGATTTTCATCCCGTTTTCCAATCAAACAAACAAATCTTAGGATACAATTAACTGTTTTACGAACTGTTAATCGATAACGGTTTTCCAAGGTAATGCTGCATTTACGCCTCCTGCGTATCATGTAAATGCATTAGTAGTGCGCCGTTACTGCTAATAGTAGGGCTCTGCTATTCAGGCACCCAGTGTCGGGTATCTGACAATTCGGGTACCCTGACGGTGAGTCGGACACCCGGGTACCCGAATGTTAGATATTTTGACTGGCACTTAAAATTTCAGTTTCCCATTGTATAACAACAACATGATGTCCTCTCAAGAACAGAAATCCAATATCAGAGTATTGTCGTTCTAGCACTGGGCTGAATAATGTGAAAATACCATCGACCTGGACAACAACAGACAATGAAATAAAAGTAGCCACAGATACCGCCGCCCCCTAACACCCCGCTCTAAGTTGTTCTTTTTCTAACGTTATAATGTACCGCTCCTTAGTGTTACTTGCGCCACTACCACGACATTTTCTATTCTTGTTAAACTTATCTGCAATCACAGCAAGTGTGGATATGCTTAAAACTGAGGCATTCCTTGTATTGGTATAAGATTTCATTATAATTTATGCGGTCTTTTACCTTCGTCATAGTTTTATTAGTGCTGTTTTACAGTTATAATTCCCCGTTTCATCACCGCCGAGTTTGACGCTGCGGCCACATAAAAGTTCTATCAGTTGTACTAAAACCGTTAAAACTGTAAATAATTTGCTATGAATCTGGTCATACAGAGGGCTTGGAATATTAAACGAGATAACGAATCGTATATTGCGGCCATAAATCCTAAGAGTAAAAAGCGTACGAGGATTATTAACAATTTAAAATTCACATGAAGACTAGATTTTTTCAGCTATAAATAACGTCCATAACAATCTAGAATGTTCATACGCAAAAAAGCTGAAATTCGAATATAATTCTCAGAAATACATAAATATTATAGTTCCGTCCTGTATATTCCGATTTAACAATTTCATCGAATCTGTGATACTTATAAGTGTTTGTCGTGGGTAGGTGTGGGGCAGCCAACTGCGGACCTCCGCTCTACTTGAAGCTTCTTTTTTAACCAACCTAACGATTTTCAAGCTTGCTTGTTTAGAGCTAACAATATACAATATAAAAAAAGAAATTGTTGCAGTAATCGGATCTATCATCTTAGAACATCTAGCTCACATGAATTTTAGTGCTATGCAAAAATTTGGATATCAAGATTGAAAATTATTAGCATTTTTCTCTAAATTCATTGTCATGGGTGTATTGATGAAGTTTCTGTTTTATTGTGCAGGATTCAGTCCGCCTACATTCAGCCCTGGATTTCTTTATTAGAAATAAAGAAAGTAGCTTAAGCTGAAGTTTACAACTCTCTACTATCTAGTTACTACAGTTCCCGCCACCCCAACTTAGATCCAAGCTTACACACAGTAGGAAATCGGTATAGGTGGGAATTCTACCAGCGGAGAGATTGATAAATGCGTTAAGCGGACATGACTTATGAATTATGCGGTGCTGTCGTTATAATTTCACCTACGGTTGGAATCTTTGTACACCACACAGTGTTAGGCACACTGTCGACAGCAGAGAGTCTAAGACAACCCCATGTTTTTTATAATTTTTTTACACGGGTACCTAGCTAATAGTATTGCCACTTCTGGACGGTGTCAAGCACACCGTTTCTTCTTTGCAGTTTTATTGACGGTGTGCGGCATTCTATTATCAACATTCGTATAGTCTAGATACAAATATCTAGATTTAACAAATAGGCAACACAGTTGGGCATTAGCTACAGCCGGTGGCAGTTACAGTTAATCCGCGTCAAATTGGTAGCTAAGGGTGTATACGACACTGTAAACAAAAAATATTGTAGCTAGGAGTGTGTCATATAGCCTCGGCAATTGATTTACGATATGGGTATGAGCATGGCTGTCTATACGGTAGAGTCACAACTGCAAAAATATAAAAATTCCAAACGTTATAACGTGAACGCCGTATTACCTAAACTCTGTTCAACACTGTTGTTTCTCACAAAAGTAAATTTAGTTGTGGATTTTATACAGACCATCACTTTTTAGTCTCTGCGCAAGGAAATAACTCGTCTATCTTATGCTGAACGTTGTACGACTTTATTCTGAAAATATAGCCAACCGTTGCTAACCCGCAAATTAATATAATGACACCCTTAACATTTATATTTCCGACATATTCTTATTGTACGGCAGCATGGGTCAGTCTAAGAAAGGCTTTTGGCCTTGCATGATTCTTCTCACAATTTTGCTTGGTCATCATATGCACGTCAACACCCCGTATTGTACTGTAGGGATATAGATGCCCAACGTTCGAGGTCTCATAGAGCTGCCGGGATTTCGGGGGTGGCGGGGGTATTTGCGCCTTCCGCGCATATAGTTTTGTCGACTATGTCATCAGCAGGAGCGCCGGCGACATATCAGAAGGGGTTGGCATTTTGCGGCTAAAGGGAATTAGGCGTGCGACGCCTCAGGTAGGTAATCCCTACCCCAATGATAGGAATGTATGAATAGGCCGGAGGAAACAGTTTCTTTTTGCTCGACGCTTTCACATAGCACGCGCTTTATTTACAGATTTACTAAATCTAAACTTCGCAGATAGGTAAATTTGAGTACATACTGCAGCTTTTGAGAACTACGAAACTTAGTGTCGGGTACTCGCGTACTCGGGTAGCTAATGAGATACTTGGGTAGCTTAGTCGGGTCGGATAATCGTTTACTCGTGTAGCAATTTACTTCCTCAATGCCCATGACTAGCTTCAGTCCCCCAACCCCCTATGAGCTGCTCTTTTTTCTAACATTATAACATCCGGCCTGTAAAGGTGACACGAGCTCAAAATTCTATTCCAAAGATTATTTCTCATCGCCAATCTTTTTCACAAATTGTGTAATTTATCAGCTTTGATAGGCATTCTCTGCATAATTTATTCCTATTAAAGTGAAAATCTCAATTTCTATTTGGAATGTTTAAGCAAATTTCGGTGCACATATATTTTTTGTATTCTGTAAAATTCATGAGGAACGGAACTCAAACATGACTGCCCGATGTTAAAATTGTATCTCTTTCTAAAAACCGAAAATACCAAACATATTTTGCCAACCAATATATTATAGATTTTTTGGAAACTTTTATATATTGCTGCAATACGAAGTTTTTAAAAACAACTTTGAATTTTAGCGACTATCTTATTGTCTCACGATTAGTATGTACCAGTAACAGCTCGATTCCTAAGAAAAAAGTTATCAGAAGCGTGAGATAATAATGTGTCTTGTAAAATCATGAATAAAACTTTACTTATATTAAATGTTATTTATTCGATAAATGTAATGGTTTTTGGTCTCATAATAACTTACTTGAATAATACTGAGTAGGATGTGAGCATTTTTTCTACATTCTCACGTAGTTTTAGACTTTTTACCCTTTGGGAATTTTCTAGTATATAAATCAGTTTTTAATACTGCAAAGATATTCGTTTTGTCTTTTATGTAGTGGTAACATTTTTCTGTCATAGAGGTTATTTTGCTGTTTCTGATATAAAAAATTTCATGCTCATGACTTTGCCCAACACCCAAAACTGCATTGGAACTGCATTTGTTGCATATGAAAGCTTTCTTTCGACACCGTCCAATATTCGTAATATATCATAAACATTGTGATAGTATCATAGTGAGTTTTATTCGATGATCAAATTAGCAGAGAAAGCGATTAGTGCAAAATCACTTACTAGTCAAATCATATTACAGTTTTGAACTAGTATAAACACAGTTATTTTCTTTGGAATTAACATTTATTAAATTGAAGTCTGTCAGAAAGTTTAATACACCATACATTTTTAGTGACATTGTTTTAGCAATTCGAAAGTTTTTCCATGGTTATTTAGTCTCTAACCGTCGCTACGCAGTGTACTGCATTTGTATTGTAGCAATGTACAAATCCGACTGCTGAAATACCTGTTCTAAAGAAATCTAAAATTATTGCGACTACATAATTAAATCTAGCTGAAACGAAATCTCTGTCAGAAAGTTTAATACACCATACATTTTTAGTGACATTGTTTTAGCAATTCGAAAGTTTTTCCATGGTTATTTAGTCTCTAACCGTCGCTACGCAGTGTACTGCATTTGTATTGTAGCAATGTACAAATCCGACTGCTGAAATACCTGTTCTAAAGAAATCTAAAATTATTGCGACTACATAATTAAATCTAGCTGAAACGAAATCCCTCAATTATCATATACTTCAGAAAAACAAAATTAACAACCATAGTATGGTCAACACCACATACTTGGTAAACTTGATGTATGACTGCCTAGAACTCAAATGTTACGATATGATAAGTGAGTTATATCGTAAAATCGTGATAATATGTCTATTCTGGTTTGACATATGATTTGCGAGAACAGCAATTTAGTGATATCATCTTAGGAAAAAACAACGACGATAGTTAAACGGTTTTCAATACTATCACGTGTAACGATATAGTTATACCTATTGAAATATTTATCCGTATTTCATAGAAAATATGTTATCAGACATTGCTTACACAATATTGCGAAAGTCGATGCATAAATGTTAGTTTTCGATAATAATTTATATCGCTTCAAAAGAATAATAATTCTAAATTCGTATAGCAGTTATTCCAACGGCAACTATTGCCGCTCCACACGAAAAAATATGATTGTACAACGCTGGTGTATTGCTTTTTCTAACAGCGGGGTATCGTGGTTTCACAGGGCGAATGGTCGTAGATTCGGTATGTTGCCGATTTGACCCATCAGAACCGTTTGGGCTCTTCGTTACTCCTTTGGTTGCCGAAACTGTCGTCGGACTGCTATTTTTGTTTTTGTTTGCAACATGAAGTGTTGTTGACGGCTTTTGTGTAGGGCTTGCAGTAGTTGGTTTTACGGTACACGGCGTTGGTGCTCCTTTTCTAGCACTAAAACAGAAATTTACTTAGCTCAAAAAAGATCCCACGAGTGTTTGATGCCCTGGTAAAAATTCTTCTTTTTATGAATAGTTTAGAATAACCACAAATTGGCAATGTCCAATGATGCCCTTTTTCGTTGCTCTTGATTGTCTAATCTTGTTGAAATTCTGCGACATGAAAATTATATATATATATTAGCCTACCTATTTCTCGCCGAGCTGCATTTATTGTCGTAACCCTTAAAATATGCGTATGCCTCGTGCTAAATGGCGTGAAATCAAGGTAACACTAATAAAATTTAAGAATTAATTTTTACCAATAGCTGTATAACCATTTTTCATGCCTTAAAATTTCACCCGATTATACTCCGTGCGTTTGATGACTTAAAAGAGGTGCAACACTCCCAAAATTTGTTGCTCCTTCTGGTTTAATTTACTTTTGTGAACGTTTTCTTCCCACCAGTAAAGCATTAATTCATACAAAAATCACAATATGTGTTTGAAAAATTATTTTCCGAAGCTGAATGTTTGATCAATCAAGTCAAAATTTATTCATACATTTCATAAAGTCATTTCATATGGATAAAAGTATGTTGACAGGGCTTGTGACGCAAAGCTGCCATAAAAGCACTGCTTCGGCTTTGTTAGTTTAGCGCTATCTTTTTGAAAACTGAATTTTGAGTACTTTCACAGCTTTGGTGACCGTGCTGGTCTTCCATTTTAATCAATCAATCAATCAATGTTTGTTAACGGAACAGATACTAGCCTCTAGCAGCACGACAACCAACGTAACATATGTTGCGTCCGATGTTAAGATCATAGCGAGCCGAAGCTTAGGCAATGACTTAATAATGAATAAAGGTCTTTATGTTACAAACAATAAAGAATACAAGCAATAATATCAATAGTTAATAAATAAAGTATTTAATTTCATAACCCTCTGGCGGAATTCATTTCCTGTTTATGTATTCTGGAAAAAAACTTTAGCAAATAGAGAAGCCAGGAATATCATGTTTCGTGGAAGTGAAAAGATCCACGAGCGATCATACATTGCAACAGCCGGGATTCGAGCCCGGATGTCTAGCTTGCGACACTAGCGCGCTACCGTTATACCACTGGCCCCGATAAAAGCGTGTTCAGCTACGTATTAACATGTAAGCTACCTATTAAGATGCTACATAACTCCCCTGCTCAGCCGCGGAACGAGCGTGCGTTTGGCTGTAGCTTTTTTGAGAAACTCCGTGCAGGGAATCACGTGGGGCTCGCCAATTGAAAGGATCCACTAGCGAACATACATGGGCCAGACGGGATTCAATCCCGGATCTCTAGCTTGCAAGATTACCGTACTACCATTACACCATAGGTCCCGATCACAGCGTGTTCAGCTACGCTATTTATGCTAGCGTAGTGAGATGCTACAGGGTCACTGTAGTTAATAATTTTCAGCCATAATAAATTAGAGTCAAATATTCAATCTAAATCTTGGTATCTACTGATCTAAATTTCAACAGTTCTGCCCACTAATATTTAAGAACCTACGCTTGATTTTATCTTAAAATTCGCCATTTACTTATTTCGTGCTAAATGGAACAACAAATTTGAAAAATAAATAATTATTTATTTATTTTTCATTAGAGTCTGTTGCGTTGCTATTATTATCTGACTATGCGTCATGCCACTATGCACATATTTATTTGAACAAAAGCTAACGAAAAGGCAGAAATCGTTAGCGACGTGAGTAGAACGCCTAACTTCTGGATTGATAAGATGGGGCGGCGCGCTAAACCAGTAAGCGCCGTTTCAATAAACGCGTCGTGCATTATTTTGCGGTTCATGTGAATGACGTGCAATTTGACATAAAATAAAATATTTGAGACAACACGTAGGGTATTTTGAAATAAATACTCTTAACCTCAATTCTTTTATGGCCTCGATTCATTACGTGAAATGTTCTAGCATTTAAGTGAGCGATCGGCCAAACATTCAACGAAACAATACGCGAGCTAAAATTGTTGTTATTGCCTAGGATAATAGAACTGTGATGAAATACATGTTGTCTTTATGGAGTGAAAAAATTTTAAATTTATTATTCATGAATTTTACGGAGTCAAGTTTGCTTAGATAGCGCAAGATGCGTAGACATTGGATACATTCTTGTGATATTCAAATCGCAATGAAACTTTGAAAATATTCGAATCTCCTAAGATAAATATTATGATATATAATGGACAAAATAAGGCATGTAATTAACGTTTTGAACATTTTGGACTACTGGCTTGGAATATTATGGCAGAGACAGCTTCAAAATTTCACTGTTATATAAAATAATTATAGTAATGTATCTAACTGAAATTAAATTGATTGAACTACAGCAGATGTGCGCGAATTTATTTTGAACTTGCAGCAAAGCTTTAAACTGTTATTAGTTAATTTATTTTCCTTCCAAGATTTTCCTGAAATTTAGCTGCCGTCATATATTTCGATCATCTATATGGTAGGCACATGTTGCGAAAATTTTGTAAAAAGCGAGAATTTTAATCCCGGTTAGTACCATAGCGTCCGTATAATGAAGGACGAGAATAAGTTTGCATTAATACATATGCGATAGGTGCTCGATGTCCGTCGGCTTAGGTGGAAGGGTGGATGTATATGGTTCCGGCGGGGACGGAGATCATCCTTGAAGAGGTGGAAACCCAGGATAGGGTACATTTCCGAAAATTGATAGGAACTCATAATTTTTCTTTATTTTGCTAAAATTTTTCAGAATTTCCCGAATTTTTGTTAATTTACTCCTATTTTACCCAAATTTTTCAAGTTTGTGCTATTTTTGCTCAATGTTATCCAGATTTTACCAAATTCTCAACATTGTTAACTTAAAGATTTTGAGATATCATATTATGGGTCCAAGATACTGTACTTACACTTGTTTTAGAAATCACATTATGAAATTTTTAAGGCAGCCTTGGCTTATCTGCATATTGAATTGTAAAACAGAAGAGACAGGCGCGGAAGCACAGTACTTCTGCATGCTACGAATCTCTGGTTTAATAGCCTAGTTTTTCAGTCATTCCAACATAATTAACTGTGCTTGATATCAGTTGTTGCATATTAAAAGACAAAATTTTGTTACTTGGTTTTAAATAATATCAACACAGTAAGCGTGACTGTAGTGAAAATTGCAGAAAAGTAGTATGAGCATGGGTCAAGTAGCCTAACTAGGTATCATTACTGAAAGAGTGGTCCGAAGCAGTCACTCAGTTCAGAGTTGTAATGGTTCTGAACCGCATTTTTGCTGGTTCAGAGTTTGATTGCACAACGGAGATTAAGATGGCTATTATGAAAAAATTTCGACAGATTCTATCCATTTAATGTTCGATTAGAATTCAGTAGAGATAATATTTCTAACCGGTAACGCTTCATGACGCTGAGAAAGTATTCCTCGTCTCTAATTCCAGTATGCTTCAGCAGCAGCGAGTCTAGCTGAGCCATTGAAGGCTTTCCATTGTGGACGCGCTGTATTTCGTCTTTGGCCGCATGACGCCCGTATGTGGACAGTCCGAGTTCTGTTTCCAGATCTTTGACAAACTGCGGATCTGTCCAAAGCATTAAATCCATAATAGCAGAATCGAAAACATCGCGCGCTCCGGTGCTTCGACGCACCCGGTCCACGACAATATTATCGGCGTTACGACGAATGCGCCGTGGCGGCGCACTATGCTGTTCCACGAGGTTAAGTCCTTTGAAGTACGAGTCCCAGTGGACACTGAAATATCATATTAATTACTGTACCGCCTATAGGACGAATAGCCAACTTAAACATAAATATATTAATTTAGGAACATGTCATTCATACATTGCGCAAAGCTAGTAAGACGATATATAACCTAAGCACAAAAAATGCTTTAAATCCCAAGATATTAGCAACGTATCGCAATTTTCATGAAAATATTTAAAAATTTATGATTATCATTTAGGGTTGCATTTTTATAAAAGTGCAAACCGAACTTTCGTTTGAAAACATAGAAAAAGTCTCGAAGGTTTAAAGAGATGAGGTTTACTAAATTAAAGAATTGAAAAGTATTTCATACCATTGGCAAGTAAATGGTATGTTTTTCAGCTAAGGTTTTTATAATAATCATTTCTAGATGTTTTAGCATATGTATTTCACACAAACAAAACCACAGCGCGAAATGTAACAAAAGATTATTTCTCAATCCTCATGCTAGATCATATACAATATCTAGCGTATCGATAATGCAACTTTAAAAACGAGATAATTTTACAATAATCAAATCAAGCTTAACAATTTGTAGGCTATGAAATTTGGCGATTTTCGCTTTACATACAAATAGGATAAGCGGTACGTTATTTATCGGAACCTTGACTCAACCTAAAATTGCTTAGTATCTACAGTAAACATATGCTAACTATGGCCAGTCACGGATACAGAGGGACGCGGAGCCCATGGAGCTGGCGGTGCAAGCGTCGCTGATTTTCTTCAAAATCGAACATATAAAAATTTATGCCGTTTTGGGTCCCAGATATTTAACTGAAGCCTTTACTACAAAGATGGGCACCGTGCTCTTAGTAATAACTCTGGAAATAAGTTAGAAAGTTTGTAGTATATTTTGTAGCCTGACACTATAGTTGTTGCTAAACTGGAATTTGAGCGCAGATCAGTAAAAGCGTCAGGTTATATTTGAAATATTTTTAGCCTACCCGCGCTTTAAAATCTCATAGCTTTACATTCAGCATAGAAGAAGGAATTTGTGATGTCTTTAAAGCTTTTTATACTGTTGTAGTATATAATAGTTTTGCGCCACGTTGTGCGACCTATATTTCTACCGTCGGTTAATCTTATACCATGTTAATACAAGATATAGGTAGTCAATATTATGATAACTAATTATACTCCAAGCGCTTAAATATAACTTTTGGCGACTTTTTTGCTTGTAATTACATCAGAAATGTACCCAGCATGCAAGAATCGTGACAAAAGTCTCATATATTTCATATTATTTAATTATAGCACCGAATTTTAAATATTTGATTTATTTCAGATTCGAAACAGCTAGCTAAAGCCGTGTTCACACGCTCAAACTTTTTGCTCAAATTTTGATCAAAATTAGACGGTGATTTTAAATAAAAATTGCGATATTTTAAAATTTGAGATCAAAATTTGAGCTCAAACTTTTTCAGGTAATACATCTCGTCTAATTGAGCTCCAGGAATATTCAAGAAAAGTTTGAACAGTGTTCATGCGTTCAAACTTGCAAAAAATGCAAAACATGCTTTGATCAAAATTTGAGCAAAAAGTTTCATCGTGTGAACACGCCTTAAGTTGTTCCCTTTCAGTAATATTACGTTTTGTATGCTACTACGGCCTTGATATTAATTACACCAACTATCGCTGGTGTGAAAAAATAATTATTTAATTAAGATATAGGCATATTCAAATTTTTTCAAGATTTCAAGATTAATTAAAAAACTGAACTTGTCACCTTTCAAAGATTCCCCAACATGATGAAGCTGTTGTTAGTAAAGCTATTGATCCAAATAATACATTAGTTGCACTAGTCATGTTTGAAGAGTTATACAAACTTAGGAAATATCGCACAAATATAATAACTTTCAGAACAAGTTAATAGTGTTGCGCGATCTTTTGTTAATGTGTTTGTTGCCAGGTTTCACACAAAATAACTTTTTATGGTCCAGTTAAGCCTACAATGGGTTATTGCATTGTGATACTAAGAAAATTCAATTAACAAAGAATGCTTATATGTGTGTTAGACTGGACAGATATATGATCACTGCTGAGTCTGATTAAGTCAATATTAAACACTTATTCTGGTTAAAACTTGTATACCAAAGAAAGGCAATAAAACAACGTTGAAAGAAAAATAAACCAATGAGTGAAGGATATGATATATAGCTCAGACACTGCAAATTTTATGTAATTTCAGGTTATAATTTTCTGTTTATGCTCGGGCGTGCACATTAAGAAATACTATCTTTAAGTTATATCCATCAGCTGATCATGCCGCCATTCTGATTCAATCCACCCAAACAAACGACGTATAGTATATAATAATACAGCAGGCCTTTTGAAAAAATAGCAAGAAATGAAGCGAGAACAAAATTTAAATGTGTAAAAAAGTGTCGCAGGTTTATGCTTCGTGTAAGAATTTACGTTGGAGATAATTGCGAAGTGGTTAGCGACTGCTATATTTTTGGTACTTATCCCTTATTTGATACCAAACCAACGCTTGGTCAAATTTGGAGACTGATGTCCAGGTCCGGTCATGTCGTTCAAGTTATGGATGTAATACCTGTTCGTGTTCTTCATTTGATTCTGAAAATCTCAAAAGAGAAAAAAGTTGCCGCTACCATTGCACGCAAAGTGCAGATATAGCAGAGTTTCGTGCAGCATATTTACACGGTCACATTCCATGTATACCGCAAACAAGTATGGTTCTGCTATGAATATATATTTTTGGCACTGGTTGTTTTTAGCTGCTGTACACATAAGAACTGTTTGTTTATGAAGAATTATTTGTTACAGTTGGTACATCTTCTAGGTACAACCAAAACACATTTATAGTACGCTTTTCCAAATACTGCAGTTTCCTTAAACTCCATACCTAAGCAAAAAATCTGATTGAACCAAATTCTAAGTCAAAAAATCCTTACGTACTTCTGAAATTACTGTGTTAAACATAAGCGACCAAAATAGTCAATTGCTGGTTAGATTTTAAAGTATATAATTGTCGGATATTTTCATTATGAATTGCAATAGCAAGCGTTCGCAATTTCATTGTGATTATCGTAGGAAACCACAGGTTACTATTAGTTCTGTTCATATTTTCTTTCCATAAATGACTTAATATTCAAAAGACATTAATTACATTGTATAGTTATTGAAAAATACATTTATTTTCAACAAAATTCAAGATAATATACCTCGACACTGAGTTAAATCACATTGATTAAACTGATGTTATTGAAACGGGCGGAAAAAATTGAATTTATGTAATGTAAGTGGTTTTGTCAAAAAAATTATCTTAAAATTATCAAAAATTAAGTTAAATACTGAAAATTTTGAATTTTGAAACGCAACCACCAGCTTTGAATATATAGTTTTGGCGACAACTAGGTGTAATTCGCGGACAACGCTGTAACTCTATATTAATTACATACATATTAATTTGCTTCAGCTAATTTTGTTTTATATTAATTTTTATACGAATATTGAGATGTTTGCCTCCTACCATACGTTTTAACGAAAATACACCTAAATATCTAATCAGAGCGAGCGACACTATGTTCCCTCCGCAGCAAGAAGCTAATGTTATACATTTCCGAACATGAGCTGATGGGTGATAACAGGTACGATGGTGAACCCTAGTTCGCAAAAATACTGAACCTATGACATAAACCGCGGCGTGGCCTCTGAAAATAGAACCGCACGTAGAAATGAAGTGTGGTAACAGCCCGGTCTCACTGTACGGATGTAACAACTATCTAAAGCGTTTGTTATCTAATTTTTTGGTTTCTTCAATGCGATGAATTTAGTGAGGTTAATTCTACAATAGTTCTATCTAACGATTCTACCACTGAGCTAAGTTTAGCGGGATGACGATTAGTAGAAATAAAGAGACGCGAAGAGCAGTGAGGTCGTAGCATACAAAATACTGCAAAAATTTCGGACTTCTGGGCAGCTGAAATACCACAATTAGAAAATTTGTTGCCTAATACCTGTGGTCGTTCAGAAAATTTTTTGCATTTTAGAAAAGTTCGGGTTTTGCCTCTTAAAATATACAGAAAACTACGCGTAATTTATAAATAACGATAACTTTGTTACTGAAAATGGCTCTAGTATTAACATAAATAATTTTTCTTGAAGCAAGATTTAGTTGCACTAGAATATATACACCTTAAAACATTGCAGTAAAGAAGCCTTCGAAACTTTTACATTTCTACAAGTCAATAATGTCTATTTTCGCCAGTTTTAGGGCAAATGTTTTTGATTTTTTTAGTTCCTAATTGTACCCAAAAGTATCTAAAAAACTTCTCGATACATAATTTTATGTAAATTCGAACCCGATTGACGAGCTGAGTCGAATGGCGGTAAAGTAAGGCTTAGCTTGATATGCTCTTTATAAAATATCCATTTTCGCCAATTTTAGGGCAAATGTTTTTGATTTTATTAGTTCCTAATGGTACCCAAAAGTATCTAAAAAACTTCTCGATACATAATTTTATGTAAATTCGAACCCGATTGACGAGCTGAGTCGAATGGCGGTAAAGTAAGGCTTAGCTTGATATGCTCTTTATAAAATGTCCATTTTCCCCAGTTTTAGGGCAAATGTTTTTGATTTTATTAGTTCCTAATGGTTCCCAAAAGCATCTAAAAAATTATCGATACATAATTTTATGTAAATTCGAACCTGATTGACGAGCTGAGTGGAATGGTGGTAAAGTAACCTGAATATGTTCATGAGTTGAGGAGTTATTACCATTTATGTGAGATCCTAGACCTAAGCATAACCATAAGCTTTAGTTATCCTAAGTCTAAGTCGATAACCCACTAACTGATTACGCTGATTTTATCATTATTCGACTCAGCTTGACGCAATGCGGTTCGGATGATTTGTAATATTATGCAATTATCGAGAAAAGTTGTTTCGAAAATTTTGGGTATCCAGGGATCGAAAAAAATTGCCCTAAAACTGGCCGAAATGGACATTTTCTAAGCCAGTTAGTCAAAGTGAGTCGAATGGTATAAAAATCACCATTGTTTCATTAAAATTGACTAATTACGGCCTCCGGGTGAAGGGAAGTACCTGGGATATTAGGCCTCCGGGTGAAGGGAAGTACCTGTGATATTTACTGTTATTAATTAAACAATCGGCCGTTTGTGGTCAATTCTCGGACTTTTCAGTCTATGACTAATTACGGCCTCCGGGTGAAGGGAAGTACCTGGGATATATATTTACTGTGATTAAATTAAACAATCGGCCGTTTGTGGTAAATTCTCGGACTTTTCAGTCTATGACTAATTACGGCCTCCGGGTGAAGGGAAGTAACTGCGACATATATTTACTGTGATTAATTAAACAATTGGCCGTTTGTGGTCAATTCTGGGACTTTTCAGTCTATGACTAATTACGGCCTCCAGGTGAAGGGAAGTGCCTGCGATATATATTTACTGTGATTAATTAAACAATCGGCCGTTTGTGGTCAATTCTCGGACTTTTTAGTCTATGACTAATTACTGCCTCCGGGTGAAGGGAAGTACCTGCGATATATATTTACTGTGATTAATTAAAAATCGGCCGTTTCTGGTCAATTCTCGGACTTTTCAGTCTATGCGTAATTACGGCCTCCGGGTGAAGGGAAATACCTGGGATATATATTTACTGTGATTAATTGAACAATCGGCCGTTTGTGGTCAATTCTCAGACTTTTCAGTCTATGACTGCACGTGTTTGATAGAATGAATAACATGGTTTTAACCAATCACGAAGGGGCGTTCTGTTCTGTTGATAGCTAATCAGACGTATATCTACATTCTTATCTTCTAAATGTGTTCCCTTAATATGAAGTAGCACACAAGGTAGATGTGCTACAGTATTGTACAACATATTCTTGAGTACTACAACAAGGTTTGAGTTTCGCGCTGTGCCTAACAAAGAGTTAGTTGAATCTTAAAAATAAAGATTTTAACACTAGGCGTCTTAGTGTTTATTGCGTTTAGGTTCGTACGCGGCATATTAAGTAAAATGCGGTTAACATTTGTGATACAAGATATAATTCATCAAAATATTATAAAGAAATCCGCAAGTACAAGAAGTATATTTGGTAAATCTTGACCAATGATAGACGTCACATGCTCAGGACAATTGGGAGTTTACTAGAAGGCCATATAGTTTATTATATATATTGCTATTTGTTTAGTAAACTAGCAATTTGTATACAGAATAATGGCATATACTGGCATATTGACATTTTTGAATGAACGATGTTTTGAAACCCTTCGTAAAATGGTGAAATTTTTTGGATCGTTAAGGATTAACGATGATTTATAAATTAATAAGAATAAATGACCTGCAAGCGTTGACAGAAATAGTATTCAGTTCTGTAAAGTCGAAAGATTCGTGTATCCCGAATTTAAGGAACCCTGTTCAAAGTAATGTTGGGCAAAATATTACGTGTTAAATTCTGTTTGGTTCTTGTATGTTCCATGCTATATAGGTTGTGATCCACACCATAATCGACGCAGGGGGTTGTGCTTACTTAGAAGTTGCCGGAATTTTATTTTTCAGCAGTTGATCTCTGCCATTTCTAGAATAATGAAAGTCTTTGTGGGTTTACCTTTAGGTATCGGACATTACGTGGTTAGAAAAAGAACAAGCTAGTGCTCAGATTACTGGGCGGGAGCACCCAACTAGGGATTAGGATTAGTTTTAACTCTTGTCTTGATCCGTTGTCTTGATGGGTGTGCTTACTTAGAAGTTGCCGGAATTTTATTTTTCAGCAATTGATTTCTGCCATTGCTAGAATAATGAAAGTCTTTGGGAATTTACCTTTAGGGGTCGGACATTAAGTGGTTAGAAAAAGAACAAGCTAGTGCTCAGATTCCTGGGCGGGAGCACCCGACTAGGGATTAGGATTAGTTTTAAATCTTGTCTTGATCAGAAGTTTACGGTAAACCAAAAACTTAGGCTTAGTTGTATATC
Source organism: Trileptium ribeirensis (assembly GCA_030248225.1). NCBI lineage: Eukaryota > Metazoa > Nematoda > Enoplea > Enoplida > Thoracostomopsidae > Trileptium > Trileptium ribeirensis. The sequence goes on from JASANE010024371.1 coordinate 31,995, forward strand.
GAGAACAGCTGGTTATACATTTCACATTCCCGCAAACAATGCACATATCTCGTATTGGACATAAATTGCTTTTATTGCAGAACCGCTAGCTTACATCACTGACACTCTAACCAGGTGCTTTTCAGAGATTGTTGAATTACCACAACATGCAAACACTTTGTAAAATTAATTGCTTGAACTGGAAATTTTCGCCGCATACCAAAGTCCACGTTAGGTGGGTATACCTTTATTATTTATAATTAAGTTCTTTGTCTAAACGACAGTGGCCTCAACGACGTCACGGCAACATGTAGATGCTTTCATTTGTGACCATTTCAGAAATTAAGTCACAATTTACTGACTCCTTACACTGTTGTCCGATTTACCATAATGTTCAGTGAACGCTGACAAATGTGCGCAACGGAGAAATGTATGTGTACATAAATTGCGTTTATGCATCACAGGACCTTTGTGCCTTTATTGACTTTGCGAATACCCGTGCCAGAAATGTTACCACTAATTATTTATTATTCTGAAACAAGAATAACCATAGAGTGCGCACCTAAAGTGAGTCACCCAGGAATGCTCTTACACATACATGCTCAAAGAAGTTGGTGGTTACCACCCTGAGGAGTCGGACACCCTCGTCTCGCCCTCTACACGAATCACGAACCAGTCGGCTGGTTGCCACCCCCCGGCGACATAGGTCCCACCTTTAATGCCCCTTTTTTCCGCGATAACGAAGGCGCAGCTACCTTCTCTTCCATCGTCTGCAAAAATCTGGGGAAAGTAGGGAAAATAGGCACAAATTCGTAGGAATTGGAGAACATTTTGGCAAAAAACTTGGGAAAATTAGCAAAACTGATATAATGGGACAAAATTTGGAACAATTAGCATCTTTTAAAAAAATTTAACCCTCCGTCGCCTACCCTCCGTTGAACCCTCTCCCCGTCAGCCGTCTGGCCCATCCTAGTGTGTCGAAGACAGAGACATCCAGGCTTCTCCTCCCCACGGCAGCGATTATCCTTTTGGACCTTGTACGTTCAGCATGTATGCTGTTATAGTGCTTTATATCCCACCATTCTAAATGTCTGCTTTTTCCTGAATTTTGATCAATTTTGGTCAACTTTCTCCAAACTGTCCCTAATATTCTTTAATTTTTCAAAATTTCCGAAGTACTAGGCGAGAGGGGTGGGGAACGACCGCAAAGGGATAAATATGCTTTAAATGGGGACCTACTTGCAGTGGGAATTCTATGTCCCAATGGACGCCTTTGGGCATAAATACCCGTGCAAATGAGATCGAATAGACGTGTATCGGACTGGACGCGTTGCGAAGACGGTCAATGGAACATTTTGTCCAGCTTGGAACTTGGACTGAAAACATTGCGCGCCAGGAGTTTAGAATAGTATTGCTATTGTTGTTATAGCTCCAAGAACACACAAAACCAATTTATTACATCTTGAAATACATTTAGTAGCGAGCAATGATCAAGGTAGTGCAATACAACTGTGCAAACAAAAAATTACAACGCGAATATGTTTTAGAAATATCCTTGTCGAAATATAACAGATAAATGGCCATTCAGATTCGTTATTTATTTTGTCTGTTTAGAAAATATACTGAGCGATAAATAACTCCTAATTCGATCCAAAGCTAGTTGGAAAACCAACGGTGCTTCTGCCATTTAGTTCGAGTCAAAAATCTACACCATTTTACAAGTTAATTGATAGATACCATAAACTTAATCAAGAGTCACCGTTTAGCCTGTAGCAAAGATAATTTTGCAAAGAATAAACCCTGAGTTTGGTACTTTCTTAGCTCTCGCACTTTATGTTAACTTCTAGACTTAAAATGTTAACCCATGCACAGAATCAGCGTTCACATACACACTAGAATGCGCAATATTCAAGGGACAGCACAAGTCAAGGTGATATATACAACGGTATATCGTTATAATGACCAACTTAACTCCTTAACTTGTAGAGTTGTTAGATAACAAATAATTACGTTTGAATGCGTTGTATTAACTAAATTTGACGAATACCGTAAGATTGTACTCGTGTTTTGACCTTTCGTTGCGAGAAGCCTTAATAGGATCCGACCAATAGCTCCAAAATAGCTCAATGTTACTATATGTGACTTTCACGCGACGTTCAGGGTTGACAAAAAATTGTTTATCAATACTCGAAATGTAAATTGACTCTGAACGAAAAGGTTTAAAGCTGAAGATTTGGTGGCGGTATCAACCTCCCCCACGGCGTATATTACGCTTAGTCTAAGACCTACGGAAGTACATCTCAGTATGTACATAAGTTTTATTAGGAGGATTTATTTTGCTGAATATTAGAAAAACTTTTTGATTTTAGCACAGAATTTCTAGTTAAAACATTGGTACAACTTTCTATGTTCAGTACAGTAGTATTTGAAGCTGAAGTTGAACCAGAAATCAGTCCAACTCCATAGCTGATAAAAACTAGCGTAACTGCTAGAAAGAAAGAGTTTAAAACCTTGATAGTGCTTCTTCAATATGTCAATTAGCTCAGATAATTAAAAATATCATAATACGTTAAGATGCCATTGCAGCGCGCGGCTGCCACAACCAGTTGAAATTATTCCGTGCAGGGACAGAATTGGAACATGCTAATTGGCGCAATGTCGACTGGCATTAGCTACTGATATACTTGCAATTAACATATCTGTGCAAACGTAAAGCTGTCTTACTTATTGCCACTGAGCCGATTGACAATAGTGTTTAATATTGGTTGAACCAGCTAATGTTGGAATTTAACCCTTAATCAAGGAACGATATCAAACAACAGTCCAGTTGCGCGGGTTTATCGTTGGTGCTGTAATAATTACTGTATTGTACGGTAGTTCACTTTGAAGGAAAATATTTACATTTGACGAAGCCATCTACATATTATAATTCTCGTTATCGCCTTTAGGCCCAATGGTGCAGTTAGAGTGCAATGTTCCATTGCTACGGTTGGATCTGCACCCTAAGCATCACAGTGAACATTCGAATTTACAAGTTTGCCTCCGCCGCGGGAATACAAAGAGCAAATTGGGTTGGATTGGATTGCATAGATTGTGTTTCGTAACATGCAGTTTTTATGAAATATATCTATGTATACTAGGCTTCAGTTATATCAATTATATAGTCAAAACAGGAATAAAGTTCTATTTTTCTGCACCTAAATTATTATTGCAACAGCTTGTTTACGTGATTTCATTATCTAGGCCAAGGCAACAGGTTCCCACGCTCTCTGTCAGCTTAGAAGGCCGCTAGATGATCTCGTATGCAGGGTATGCATTTCATGATACGTGTTATCCAAGCAAGAAATTAACTAAATTTTCTCGATCTCCCCACATTTTCCGCGATATTTTTCTCACCAGTTTTACCCCCAATTTTCTCTTAAGATATAAAGGTTTGTAGGTATGCTCATAATTACTAAAATCCTTCGCACGTCTTTGGATTTGGGATGGGGCGGAGTTCGAAGCCTCATGGCATATGTTTGGTTTATGGGGTGTGGGTGGTCCAATCCTTAGGGATAACCGTCTATGAATAGCTATGGTCTTGGCGTTATTATCGTTCTGTTACTGCTACTGCAATAACTAACCCTGCTCAAATGTTAATTATAGTCAGATAGGTAGCACGTAAAGTGTCGCCATAGAAATATCCTATATTGTTGAAATAATAACGGACAAGGCTGCTTGATTTTTGTACCGATTTTTTTGGGAAAACTTGAACAAGTTTTGAGTTTCGACTCCATCCAATGCTGAATGCTTGGTTGATATCATCAACTATTTGTAGATTCTAGTTGTTACCAAATTGCCTCGCTTATACTTTTTCCAGGAGAATTCATTTAGCACATCTGCAAAGTAAAAAACGTATTAATATATTTATTTTCAAAAATATGCTATGTTCTTTTTATCGCTATGACAAGTTTTGTGTATATTGTAGTTTACTGGGAACCATTAACTAATGCTTTACTTCAACGAGTCACTCAGTTGGGAATCTAGCACAAAAAATATTTTGGGTCTTCATAAGTTATTTATTGACTCCACGAATATTAAGAAAAATTAACAGGAAGGTAACTCTGTGTTACACAATTGTTAACAGTTTACTTCATTTTTAAATAAAAAAGAAAGTATCTTTGTGCTTAGACCTAAAAGCGGTTTAGTAGCATAGCTAGTGGGTAGGAGAATGCGAGAAGTTGACGTCCGACTTCAGCAGCTGAAGCTTCGTTTCTAGATCTTGGGTCAACCGGAGGTCTCCAGGTCGGATACGCCAGCGACGTTGTTGATGCTTCTGTCTTACTATCAACAGTTGCCTTAGACCCAGAGTCGCCGTCTGACTGACTACCTGAACCATCATTCGCTGAAGTATGACTAGAATTCACATCGTTGCCGATCGATCCTGAAGCAGCTCCGTCATTACTTCCACCGACTTGTGTTGAACCACCACTATTGTTACCGGCTCCAGAGCCGCTGGTTTTGGAACCACCGCTGCTCTGCCCACTGCTGCCGCTAGATGAGGAAGTGCCGCCGCCGTTGTTGCTAGTATTACTATTTACTCCATCAGCCATGTTGCTTCCATGGGAACCATTTTGCGCCGGTGATTGCTTTCCATGTGAAGTACGGTCACCATTATTACCCGATGATCCACTGTCGTTACCGTTTTTCTGCGATGGATTATAGGTGCCGGTACCCTGGGATCCACCCGTACCAGTACTGCTTGAACCGTCGACAGATGTTATCGAATTTGGTATCATATTCCTATAAAATATACCCATTTTAACTCTTTTTATCCAAATTAGAGTTGTTAAATTTTAGTTGCGCAAACACTTTTTGATATACCTTGCATTCTGATGGCAACGGTCCTCAATCTGTAGTATAGAACTTTATAGATACAATTATATTTTTGGGTGACCACAGAAATTTTGCTGACTATGACTTTCTCTCTGTTTCCCCATTCATAATAGCAATTTCCGGAAATGCTGGTAAAGTAATTTAAATACAACGCATAAAGAAATAATCCAACCATTCGTAGTATGAGTCGTTCAATAAAATATGACCGTATATTGCATAATTCAACAGCATCAAACTTTCAGCATTCCAATGTATGTTACCTTAAATATTTATTTAACACGTTATCTTTTGCACTAGCTTGCATCTCGAACATCGTAGAATGTTGATGCCGGTGTCGTACCCGTACTGCTTGCTTAGAGTTTCGCTCGCTAGCAACGGTGGAGCAATTGCGGTGCTGTTGCTGGAATCCTTAAGCTTCTACGTAATGTGAGCGAAAAACTGCACGCAGCCAAAAGCACGCTGCGCAATGAACCAAATTATGCACTATGTCATATTGTATAAAGTTTCCGTATAAAGTATAAGTTAGTAAAAACATGGGTTACGGGTCAATACTGCTACTAACATTTTACATTCTTCAGGAATTTCTATGTTCAAAACTAATATTGCTGCAATTTACAGGAACGTGTGAATTGTTTTCATGTAAAAGAGATATATTGTTTAGTCGCTCTTTTAGATACCATGATTGTAGAAAAGTAAGCTTGGCGTAGAGTCGATAGACAAAACTTCAGTTTTTCTTAAAAGAGAAATATGTCGCAGCAGTTTTAAATTTTGCCGGTTTCTGCTTATTAAAGATTAATAGTGCCAGTGCCAACTACTCGTGCGCACAAAGTACCTGAAGAGAACGGGGACATTTAAAGTGTGGTCACTAAAGAATAAAAAAGTGTTATCATTGCCAATTGTCGATAAAGTTCCTAGAGAAAATAAGGCAGCATAAAGCGTTCCCCAAAAATAGATTGTTGAAAAAATTAAAAAATGGGAAGTCAATGTAAACTGGTCAAGGGGATGAAGTCTCCGCAGAAAATAGTGCCGCTAAAAGAAGTTGTTGCACAATTTTACTTGACAGCTCTAGTATGTAACCTCCATCCCACTTTGTTACTGTGCTAAAAAGTAGACGTTAGTATTCGAAGTTTCAAAACTATGTCTCACGGATACGCTAAGGCAGACGTAACATATGATAGCTGTGACAGAAATATTAGCTTACGCATTCGATACAATTTATGAATTGAAATGTTGGTTTGTAGGTGTAGCGAACCCAGTTTGTAGTATTGCTTCTACAAAATCGCTACCGGTACCACATGTAAACCACACACCAGAAATTGTTGCGCTTTAAATTTCGAAATTCACCATGCGAGGAAGTATTCAGGATTTTGTTAAACTAAAATTTACCGAAGTAATTTTTAACCTTCAACATTGTTTTACAAAATTGAATATGATATTAATAAACTATGCATTAATTTGCCGTTCAACTACAGCTGCACTCACAGATATCGTAAATATTCTATAAATATATATTTTTAGCGGGGTTGATCTTAGCGAAAGTTGCTTACTTCTTTAAATCTTGCCATTACTTGTTTTGATAAACATCTAAATTTAGCACATAATCCGGCACAATATCCGCCGCTAAAACACCATTGTTCTACAACCTTACGCACAAAGATGAGATAGGGAGGCAGGAACAACTACTACAACATACTCTTATAAATTTGTTGTGCTATTAGAGACACTTTTCTGTATGTATTCAACGAAGTAGAATGCCGCTTCTTTTGTACACAGTCATTTTTATTGAACTTTCCAAATGAACCAAACTCACTGAAAACTGTTTATGTTTATTATTATGAATTTTTAGGTTAACCTCTCGAGAAATTTTAAAAGAATATGCAAAAAAATGCGAATGTAATACATCGGTATCACATTAAAGGCAAAGTGGAAGCCGTATCAAAACGCTTCAAAGCATTGATTTAGGTTCCCTAATATAGTTACCAAATGCAACCAAATGTTTGAAGGTTTCGGTTTTTTGAGCGCATATCTTGAATAATTTGCTTATATATAGATAGAAATTTGCTCATATTTTAAAATAATTGTTATATGTCCTAGGCGCTGGTTGACGCTATCTATAATAGCATTCAGCGGTAATTTTTACTTTTCTCTGATACATCTGGAAAATATATAAAATTGAAAATGTGGAACCGGGGGATGATAGTGTTCAATCGACGTTAATTTTCTTAATTTAGTTTCTCAAAATTTTAAGAACTTCGCATTAGTTGATGCGAAATTAGACATCACTACTGACAAAAAGTTTCCACAAATTCATCTGTTGGGTTAGTTGTTGTAAATAACAAACAAAAGTTTTTGCCCATTTAACCGCCACTATATTCTAGTACAGAAAACAGAAAAAAATAGAGGATTATAGGCAATGAGTTTGAGGTAACCCGTCACAGGTTATCATGGTAACTGCTAGATATTTTAGAATAGGGAATGGGTATCAGGAAAGCAGTCACACCTAATTATGGTGACTACTAGATATTATAATAGAGCATGGAGGACAGGCCAGGACTTAATAGCGTTGGGCAACGGCCCATTTTTGAAATCAACCAACTATCTGCCTATAACATTTCATCCGGACGATGATTAACGGCCGGTCGATGGCCAAAGGGCAGGCCTGCAGCCGGCTAAGTCTAATATTTCTAACCGGGTACTGCAGAATTTGTTTGAAAATTTCGCTTCATTTGGAAATTGACACTTAACACGGAGTGCAAATCACCAACATAATTTCATAATCGTACTGCTAGACAGACTAGAGCTAAACCTTACTGGATGTAGTGTTGGGCAACAGACGGATTTGCAGTCTATCATTATGTTGTGACGTAGAAAAGAAACTAGATCTTGATAAACAAGAGTACGTGGTACGCCAGTATAACCGAGTGTCACTCTTCTACGAAATTTGATCATGGACCCTAGGTTAAATTAGCATATTATATAAGAAATATGTATAGATCATACATGCTGGCGCTCTGAGGTCTCAAGGGGGTAGCCGAGGTCGGCGGGGGTAGAAATCTGTGGGAGGTGTGAACAAAGTTGACATCCCTCGAAAACACAAAATTTTGACCTTTTTACCAAAGTTTATGCCAATTTTCCGCCGAGCGCAAATTTTGACGCGTGAGAATTTTAAAGCTGTTCATTCGGAAATTAACAGAGCCTTTATAGAAGTGCGTTGTTGTACAGAAATCTGTAAATAACCTTAATTATGTTTAATATGACGTAATTTGCCCGGTAAATTTCGATCTGCCTCAGTGTAACGAATAAACTGCAGACATATTTTATAAGGTCATTTAACACTTTTATTGTCACTGCCGCAGACAGACGTCCAAATATTTCAGGAGAGATGAGTGGTCAACCGAGAGCGCACGACAAAATTAATGAAACCTCTGTCGTCCAAAATGGGTAGCTGTCGACATTCGCGGCCTTTAACAGCCGAAATTTGTTAAATGCCGAAAAATCTCATGACTACTGGTTGGCCGACACCGAGATAATCATCGGCGGTCCGTCAGAAGTCGTAAAACGGCTGACATTTTAACGGGCTTTCACAGCTACAACTGAACACTAATCACAGCTAATTGTGCTTAATATTTTAAAATAATAATAATAATAATAATGGATTTATAACGCGCTTTTTTCGCGAAAGCGTCTCAAAAGCGCAAGATAAGTTTTAAACGTTAATATCTTTCAATCAAACCTGTCACGATTCCGTTGGAAATAAATAAGTCTTGAGTCTGGATTTGAAATGAGTCAGTTCTAGGTCTGGACTTCGCAAAGCAAGCGGCAGTTTATTCCATTCCGAAGGCCCAAAAAATTGGAAGCTATTGTTTCTTGCCACATCAATCCGCAGTATCCTTTCGTTGGCAAGCCGTAGTCCGGACGAAGTGGTAAGAATGTCAGCAATATATGGCGGCGTTTTCGTAGTAATTGCGTTGTATACAATTAGAAGAATCTTGTATTGGATGCGTTTATCTAGCGGCAGCCAGTGCAGACGCCTCAAGATGGGTGTTATGTGTTCCTGTCGACGAGCCCCCGATACCATCCTGGCTGCTGCGTGTAGAAGACGCCGAAGTGGTAAGAGACTAACTGTAGGTAGACCACAGTACAACGCGTTGCAATAGTCGATTCGAGACATGACGAAGGCTCTGGAAATAGATTGTGTTGTATCAATATCCAGACGGTTTCGAATACGGCTTATTTCTTTTAGCTGCCATGTGCAGGTTCCTGCTAGCTCGGCAATATGTTTTTGAAATGTCAATTTTTTGTCTAAGGTTACACCAAGTACCTTGATTGTGTCAGTAGGGCGAATGGTCTCATTGTCGATATCAATTGGCAGGCCGGAATACTGCTGACGACTAAAATAGATTAGTCCGGTCTTTGAATTATTAAGTTTTAATTTATTATTGCGAAACCAATTGTTTAAAGAGACGAACAAGCGCTGAACAGATGAGACAACCTGAGCCTCTTCAGATGCGGAGAAACATTTATACACCTGAATGTCGTCGGCATAGCAATGTGCATTGAAACCGGCCGCGATAATTATTTGAAGCAGCGGAGCCATGAAGATGTTGAATAGTATCGGTCCGATAACGCTGCCTTGTGGAACGCCGCTCAACATTGTTGTATTTTTGGAAAAAGTTGTTCCAATTTGGACGCGTTGTTGGCGATTCGACAAATAGGATTCAAACCACGACAACGAAGACGGCGACAGGTTGATGTCTTTCAGTCGCTGAAGTAGTGCTGAGTGATCAATCGTGTCAAAAGCGGCTGACATGTCCAAGCACATTAGAAGTGTGATTTGTCTTCTAGTGAATGCTGACTGGATATCATTGCAAATTTTTACTAACGCACTCTCGGTAGAATGTCCTTTGCGGTATGCTGATTGGAATTTAGGAAGATGGTTGTAAATGTCCATATGATAAACCAGCTGATCCATGACTACCCGCTCCATCAATTTCGCAATGTAGGAATTATTCGAAATTGGTCGAAAATTGTTCATGTCATTAACATCAGCGTTGGGACGTTTCAGTCGAGGGTGGATAATGCTGCTTTTTTCACGGATGCTGACAGTCCCAGCGTTAGAGATTCATTGATGAGAGCGGTGATTGGGCGAGCCAATGTAGCAGCAAATTTCTTACAGATAGCTGGTGGCAGAATATCCAATGCACAGCACTTGTTGTTACTTGTTTTGATGAGGTTAGCGATGTGTTCTTCGCTAGTTGGAGTAAGGTGTAATTGTGAAACGTCATTATTGGCTGTAGGAAAAAAGGCTGTAATGGAGGAAACTGGGAACGAATAGCTGTAACTTTGTTTGCAAAAAATGTTGCAAAATTGTCCGCCCGATCAGGGGAGATGGGTGTTTGGCGTTTACGGTAGAGCATTGCGTTTATGACATTCCATTTTTTATTATTATTAACTTCGTTTAATTTCGATTTCCAGTGGTTGTTCAATTTATTTTGACAGAGATCTCGGTAAAGTTTTTTTGGTTGTCATAATTAAGTCTGGCATTAAAACAACGAGATCGCCGCCATAAGCGCTCGTATCTTCGCAACGTGGCATTCAGTGTCGAACCAAGGCGCATCAGGACGATCTTGCACGGTTCGAGATTGTAGTGGAAGTTGCGTGTTTACGATGGACGATATTGAGTCATAAAAGTAGTTTGTGCGATCGTCGAGTGAGCCATTTTCGGGCAAATGTAGTTGAGAGATTGCTGACTGAAAATTAGCACTATCAATAGACGCCCAATTTCGATAGTGAATTGTTTTCGTGGGCCTATTTGTGTTAATATGACAGTTAATGTTGGTGACAATTAACATGTGATCGGAAATAGCACAGCTTTCAATCGCGACATCTGAAACCAAATTACTGTTTTTATACGACATGATCAAATCCAATGCATTGCCCACTGACATGCTGACTGAGCCCAAAAGATCCAAGAATGTCAATAAATGTATCTGAAGTCGAGGTTATGTTGAAGTCGCCCATGATTAGAACATCAGCAGGGTCCATCGTAATATTTGTCAGAATATCATTAAATTCATCGTAGAAGGCGAGCAATGACGTTTGTGGAGGACGATAAACTAGTAATAGAGTTATTAGTCGACCATCTGGCTTGATTGTCCCGCACATAAACTCAAATGTCCCGTAAACGAGTTTTGAAACTTTTCGATTATCCTGATATTGCAAAGAAGTTCTGTAGATTATAGCAAGTCCGCCATAATAGGAAAATAGGCATTGGGATTTACACAAACAGTCACACACAATTAATCGTGGTAAGTATATACTAGATATTAGACTAGGAAATGGTTTGTAGTTACAGGTAGTTATTATAACTAGATATCAGGATAGGAAATAAGGTTTAGACAAACAGTAATCACGAAAAAACTTTTCCGCAGTGAAAGACTGAACATAGATCATTTAACATCCAGATTCGTTTATTGGCCACTACGCTATTTCAGAACTGTTCGTTTATTCAATAAGTAAACTTGTAAAGTGAGCGAATCGCATTGCCCGTGAAAACGCTGTGTGTACTATAAATGTGTAACTTTTCCAAAGAAGGAATAAGATGATGTCGAGAAGATATACGTATAAATATCGATGTATGGAAAATTTGAAGATTTAGTTCAACTTCTGTCTTTATAAAACTTCACATATTGGAGTTTTTCCGGTCGTGATGTCTTATCACCAGTCGAATTCCGAATGACCGCTGAACAGCGATTTCGATCAAAATGTTAAAGAAAATGCACGTTAACCAACTAATTTTGACAGTCCTTTACTTAACATGTCCACAGTAAAAGACTTGTTGCGCTGAAAATACTATACATATATCAAACATGAGCCTTAGATTAGGCTAAGCTGAGATCTTTATATAAGCCTTATACTAAGACTTACCCCCTCGGCACTAAGCTGTTTTTCAAGGATATGAAGTTCAATATATTGTATACATAACATGTCTTACTGTGACACAGAGGTGATAACTTTGGCTCTTGGCTCGGCTCGGCTCTGCTCAGCTCCAGAGCCGAGCCGAACTTAGTACATATTTAAAAGTATGCTCATAAAAATATCTATGAAATAAAGGTTAATGAAAATTAAGTGCACTATCATATTTAGGTTGTTGATTATTTTTATTGAAAAATCAAACATCTGCAATTTCAAGTTCATAAACGATATTATAACCTTATTATTAAAGTAATTTCTTATTACCGCTGTAAGACATACTATTTATGACATCGTGTATCTTTTGTTTGTTACGCATTGCCATGGCTACTGCTGATGACGCGGTGTTGTTTATTCTTGACAGGGTCACGGTGTGACGTTGTTCTTGCAGAAATTCAAACCAGTTTTTTTACAGAAACTCAAAACAGATTTTACAGCGGACCCGTGGTGTTTTTCTTACAAAAAATGTTACAGCACTTTGTGACTCTCTGTTTTCTCCAAATCAAAATTAGCGTGCATATAAGACCAAAATGTCCTGTGGATGACGGTTCCGAAAAAACAATTATCACATGAAACGCCTGTTGTGCAAGTTTAGAGTAATTTCGCTATTTATTTCTAGTTCAGCATAGATGCTTTTTGCGCATTTCGCTACAGCCCTAAAATATACTTCGATACAATATAGGTTACAAAAGCCAATTCCCCACTGAAGTAAACACGAAACGGTTCCAATATAGACATATATCATATGAGACGATAGTGGGTGCGCTAGGGGACGTTACCTCAAGTAAGTGTCACACCCTACCTCAAGTCAAATTTCGAGCCCACGGCGAGCGGAAAATTTTAGTAAAAATAGGGTGCAAATTGGTAAAAATTGTGATAAAATTGGCGAAAAATAGAGGAATTAAGAAAAAGTTATCGAAAATTGGCAAAAATTTGGAACTGCGAAAATTTAATCAAAACTGGAAAAATTTTGAGCTCCTAAACATTTCAGAAATTGGCTTATCGTCTCCCCCCAACCGAGGACCTCTACCGCCAAGCTGACCACCAAGCCCCCATTCCACCCTAAGGCCATGAACCTCGAATTCTGTGATATACGCCATGCCACACTATGAACACCTAACGTATGTATTCTGTGTTAAACATATTTCAATTGCAATTCATGCCTGCCGTTCCATATTCTCGTAATAAATTTGAGCAGATTGTTGATCTGTTACCTTCAAGTCTTAATTTGGGAAACAAATGTTCACACTCTTGATTGACCTAATACAATTTGCGCCTTTAGCTTGTCGCAGTTTTTGAAAAGTGCATCAATCACAACGTCAGAGAGTAAAATTAGACTCATGCCGGTAATTAATATGGCATGTTGAGCATAGAAGACGGTACATAGCTCGGCAGGTAAACATTAATTATTAACACTTCGATTTTTACCTGGCACATCGCAAGATAAAGAATTCGACAAAGTCGAAAAATGTCACAACCTAACAATCAAAGCATCCACCACATAGTCTGCATTATATATAATATTTTTAAATTTATAATACTAATGAACACGCAAAAGGGTAGGAAATCCCAGCAGATTAGTCCCAGTTTTTTCGCAGTGCGAGCGTATAGCACCATTTTGGTGTAGTTTCTTGTAGCGCATAAAGTGAAAGTAGAGGCGACGCTAAGCAAATCAAAAGTTTACTTGTAATTTTCCATAGCCTCGTAGAAATATTCCAGATCCTTAAGTCCAGTATGCTTTATTACCAATTTTTCAAATTGTGGCAACGTTGGCCGGTTGTTGTATAGTGTCGTTGCATCTTGCACAATTCGATAATTGCTATAGTCCGAAACACCAAAGTCAGACTTAAATTGCACAGCGATATCAGAGTTTTTCGTTTTGAACGTTTGGAAGAAAATGTCTTGAAACTGATCGATTGCACGTGGTGTTCGGAGAACTGATTCAGCGTCTATAACGATGTCGGCCCTAAAATTTCATTGTTGATTAAAATAATAATTTAACGATTTAAAAATTTTGTGAAATAGCGTCAGGTCAAATTATGTTAATAAACGGTTACAACGAGAAACTGTGGTTCGAACCGCTGTAAGAGCTATCAAGGTTCTGCTCCGCGGAAAAATATGATTTAGTCATAAGATTTTACAGATATTCATTCTGGAGATGAAAGTACTACTTTTCGAGAGAACTACCTTATGCCTTCAACATAACCTATATTAGTCGCAGTAGCATAGTCTTTTAATCATGAAAGCTAACTTCACTGAATTCAACGAATAGCATTTTGGAAATTATATTTCTAACTCGACTACAGTTTCGATTGTCGAAAGTGTTTTTTTCTAAATCTTAACAGTGAAGTTATTGAAATCATTGTGGAACAACAAACTAAACAATCCTATCTTAGAGTACGTGTAAGCATCATGAATGGAACAGATAGAGAGCTATCAAAACTTAACCTGACTTAAGAGAAAAACTGAACGCAGATGTAAAAAATAATATTATTCGACTGCGTTATTGATAACATTTGTGCTTATTGATTATCCAAAACTTTTGCCAGGTCACTCTAGCAAAGCATGAAGCTTAGCCAGCAGCAGAGCAGTAAACGGGGAGGAGGGACGATGGGCCCCACTTTCCAAGCAAACGATGGCTGTCATAAGGTGTGGTGTCCCACAATTTTCTTCAGAGATTTCTGTAGCGGCCCAAACTTTTAATTAGTTGGGGTATTCTCAATAATATCGTTAACTCGGCAAACAATATTATTGTTTAATTGTGTCATATGAACGTGACTTACACTGCAGATCCGCTGCAAATTATGTAGGTGATCAACGACGTGGAGGCTGCAACAACATATGCTAATTTTACTAAGACATACATAGCTAGAGAGTGTGGTCTGCAATAAATGATGTAATGGCAGTCACCGTTATAAACCTTAGATGCCATATATAATCGTCCGAATTAAATGCTCACTCCGTACTGCTGCTTCTAACCGCTTTAGCATAGCAAGACGTCAAGGTAAAGAACGAAAGAGAATATTCAGATATACATCAATCGATATCTGGGAACTTACAGGAGTATAAATAAATCAATAAATGTGAAACAAGAAATTCTTTAAATGTAATTATATGTAATAAACTGGCAGAGTTTAAATCGACAGGCTCAAATGGTGGTGAGCTGGGACCGTAAAATTTAAATAGGAGGTTTCATTCCGAATTATTAATGGCAGACTGTTTCTTACATTGTCAAAGGCTTTTTATAGTAAAATTATAAAGCAAATATTTTTATATTAGGTAATTAGTGGTCGATTGACCCAATAATATAACAACAAATTTTAGTGAAGAACAATATGTACAAAAAATCTGATCGTTTTGTATATGTGTTACTCGAATAATCCCTTATTGAGCGCGAATGCTAATTGAGTAATTTTTAGCAATGAACACACTATAGTACTATTTCAGTGTTACTTCGAATCGCGCTGTATAACGACAATATCTATAAAAAATCTGATCGTTTTGTATTTGTTTACTCGAATAATACCTTATTGTGTGCGAATGCTAATTAAGTAATTCTATGCAATGAATACACTGTAGCACTATTTTTAGTGTTAGCTCGAATTGTGCTATATTTAACACAATAACACACATTGACCGTTCTACCATAAAGCGTAACAGAATAATGGGTTACGAGTTATTTTAATTCTTGGCACTGTAACAAAAACATATGGCACTCAACAATACTACGCTTCTTTATTGTATTTTACCTGGCAAGACACAGTCTCTGTTGAACAAACTTTCATCAGGGAACGCTCTACGATAGTGATATGAACTAATAGGTATAAGTTTGTTTTTGCGCAAAAAACTTTATACGATAACCATTTAATAGACTAGTCAGCTAATGACTTTTTTAAAATTCTTGCGTATTCACCAAAATATATACATTACTTCGATAAGCACCATGCATCTTCATGACATTTTCTGCAAACGCAAGACACTATCTCTGTTGAAAGGAGTTGAATTTTTGTAATTGAAACAATGGCATGCAACGAAAGTATCTCGAAAAATTGTGGATAAACAGGTTATGGATTATTTTTGAATTCTTGCCGATTTACCAAATCATATGTGGCAGTAATTAGCACTGAGGTTCTTCACGATATTTTTGCAACTGCAATACTCTGTCTCTAATGAATGGATTTATTTTTATGATCCCCGCAATGAGGAATTAAACGCTATACGATAAATAGTGAATGAACTAATGGGTTATATATTAGTTGTTTTGGAATTATGGGCTGTTTACCAGAAATATATGGAAGTATTAGCACCATTATTCTTCACGAGTTTTGTTTTGCAAGACTCTGCCTATTAGAGTTTTGGAACTTAACGCAAAATACGCAATGATTGTTCGACGCAAAACTGTGACGTAGTGACAGGCTATGCGTTGTTCTGAAATTCTTAGTTATTCACTGTTAGAATATATTGCATTGCTTCTTCATTGCATCTTTGTATCTGCACAACTCTGTTTATGTTGAAGGCAATTAGACCTTGGGTAACATAATAATACGTAAAGAAAGCTATGCGATGAGTGGCTAATAGACTAATAGGCGATGCGCTGTGCTGAAATTCATAGCTATTCACTGAAAAATACAGTTGGTAGAATACCAACAGGTAACGAAGAGTCCTGTTTTAACCGCTGTAACTCATAAATTGGAGAAATAAACCGTTTTTTTCGCATTTAAAACATATCTGTCTTTGTGACAGATTATTTTTGCATTGGATCAACGAAACAGAAAAGTGGTAAATGGCTTTATAATACTGTATGTTACTCAACTAAACCAATGTAATATAATAATGATTATTTGTGGCAAATTGAATAAATGTAATTAAATATTGTATTGGTGTCTTATTTTTGACGAGAAAAATTGCGCTTTACAAGTTAAATAAGGTATATTAGGCCGCAGTGATATCAACAATTTGCACAAATATCTGATTATTGTTGGTAACTGGGGGAACTATACTAAAGTGTGCTACAACAAAGCTATCATCGTATAGTGTTTGGCGCAGACTAGAGGTAGCTTCAAAGACAAGTTACCATTTAGCCATACTACTTGACATATTAAGTTAACAAATCTTTTATGTACCTCAAAAACAGATGACGATTTGATGTGATTGTCAAAATGTGGCATTATGGTCGGTCTATGTAGCGATGACACTCCTAGGCACAACAAATACTAGCGCCATACAGGGAGTCAAATTCTAAACGTTTACAGTTTTGGAAGAATACACACATGTGCTTTCCATATGTTCAATATGGTTTGGTTTGTTATGCAACATTCGCATTAATTTAACGGCTCAGATGGGATTTAGCACGAAGCTTTCGCTTAAATTTATACAGTAAGATGTAAATTCATAAACTGATCTTAAACAGTTGGGTATATACGGGGTCACTACAAGGATTAATTCTGAAATCGCAAATCTCCAGTTTCAGTTTGGTATCTAAAATAAAATGAATATTTTCTAGTCTAATCACAATTAGTTTTGTATCCATCCTGCTCAAGTTAGATAACATAATATAAACACAATTCATGAAATTGTATATATATTTCGAGTTTCCTGAAAATTGGGTAATATCACGGAGATTAATTACATATCTAGTTCTTCTGTTAGTTACTTTAAACAAGCAAATGAGCAACATTTTACTTTCGAAACACCTACAACTCTTGAATGTTTTGGAGAATGTTGGTAATTTTTTTAATGTTGGATGTGACGAATGACGCCCGTGTAAGAATACACATTTATGTGTATCACTGACTGTTCAGCAGTTATTAAACGATCTCCAGTTTGAGACCAAAATCAAATCAAATATTAACTTATAATTTGTAACGTGTTAACCGGTTATCAAAATTGACTCAAATTTTTTCTGTGTATATAAACTATGATCTTGTGTCATCCTTAATGATATATCACTCATGGCATGCGTGATCAAAGGTCGAAGTCCCTGAGGAAGTTAGCTGAAACCTGGAAAGATGAAGGGTCGGCCTTTTTCCTCTCCTGGGGGATCCGATGGTCAGTGGGAGAGGTGTACGGTATAGCCAGCACCAAGGGAGGACGGTGCACTCGGAGCCAGGGGGAGAAGAGGGGATTGCGGCGCCTGAGGCACCGCCATGATGGTTTGAGACACGAGACACCTACCGATTGGCGGGGCGGACGGTTCGTTTTTTGTCATGTTTTAAGCTATAAATGAACACGTACAGCTTTCATTATTAAAAAATTGTAGAGCACAATCAGCCCATTGGTTTAGCTCCCAGATATTACCTTCTTAGTGTGAGCCCCATTAAACTCAAATTTTAACAAGACTTGCGTTCGTAATTAGCGAGCATTTACCCAACGATATTACCCTAAAACAACTTTGCTTAATAAAGTGTCATAAAAATAATACTGTCATGTTTTATGACTTGGAGTTTTATTCGATAAACTTTAGTTCCAATTTCTGCAGCAGTATATTAGCAAAAGTAGTTTGAGACGCTTTCCAATAGTAGAATTATCGGAGTATACATTTTGACTTAAAGCCTATAGATGAAAACAACAAAAACATTTTCATTGCGACAGCTATAACTGCCTCGTACGTTCAGCAGAGTGAGCTCCGGTACTTTGGTATCCGTTTACTTCACGATAGAGAGATGCAAATATGAACATTGATCGCAACCAACAATATCTTCAGGAACATTTCAACTGGTTATTTTCGTGACCAGTAATATGTTTCAGAAATCTTAGTCTTTATACCGTTTAGTAAACTTATCGTTCTAATGTAAAAGTGATTTTACAGAATTTCGTGAACCATATCGGATATATATCGCATGCCTTTAGGCATTGCAGCTGTGGATACTTGATATTTAGAGTAGATAATTTTTCGAAGCATAGAACCGATTGCACATATCATAATCTTATTCAAATTACATTATTTGGGCAGATGTAACCTCATTTATGAAGCTATTTTGATATATATTATAACGCGGCGTAGCAACCACAAACTAGGTCGCAAGAAAAGTATCCTGCAATCATAAATAAGCAATATATAAATGTTGTTAAGTTTTATGCTTACTTCGAGCTCAAATTCGCAAAAAATTTATTTTAGTGTTCATAGATCCGTGCGCAGAAAGCGGGGGCTCTACGGCACGCGTTGCAGACGGGACCCCGAAATTTTGCGGCAAGCACAATGACGACGTTTGTGGATCAAGGTCATGGTGCCATTTAGGAACGTCGCGCGAAACGACCGTTTGCTGCATGGGAAGTAAGACTTGCGATTCCACGGTGTTTGAATGCAAGGTTTGGTAGTATATATTTTGTTTTACAAAAATCTATTTTGACTTTCAAACTCGATAAATTTGTCCGAAAATTATATTTTTTATTATAATTACATTCGAATAAGCTGTTATCCTAGTGTCATGAAACTCATATTTCCGTTAAATGTTTTTGAATCGAAGCCTTGAAATATTATTCTTTTTTAATTTGAAATTCTAAATTTTACAAATGATAATGGTTTGTGAACTGTTGACATGTTAACTATTATAGCTGCATTGTGAAAACTAAACTTAGTTACTGCTTTTCTTTTTACCTAGTTATTCTTGAACGTTTTTAAAACTTTTGTTCGCATATTTCTTTTAAATATCAAGAGTTCATGATAAACTCTCGACGAAGAGCGTGGCACTCATAACCTATTACATTATATACGTTGCGGGATGACGCTGTCCATTTTTCCATTATTTGCCTTACTTTTCGGTGACAGGTACATGTGTTCCACTTTTTCCTGTTCCACTTTCTTCCCCTTATTTTCTTCCTGTTTCCGCAACATTTGCCCTGTCTTTCCAACTTTTGTTCTGTCCTCCAACCTTGGTGCTGTCAACTTTCATTAAAAATACAAACGAAAAATAAAACTTTTTGTTCGAATTTGAAGCGAAAGGAGCAGAGCAAAAGGTACAACGTATTACAAAAGTTTGTTGGGAGCATGATAAAAGTTGGGAGGGATACAGGACAAACGTGGGGAACTTCCCCACTCCGGAAACTGTACAAATAGCAGAAAAATCCTCCGCAGGGTATATAATATAGTGCGGCACGAGTTTCGCATTTTTATTCAAGGGTGCTTCATGAAATCATGGTAATATGTCCTGAGTAACGTATGTTTCTACCAGATTTTCATTGAAGTTCAATCGAGTTAGCTTTGTAAAAGCTACGGCAATATTTTCCTCAAAATATATCTATGACTCCAAGCGCCAATGAGGGCAAATGTTGGTAACACATGAATCAGGCCGTAATAATGGGAACGATGATTTGGCCCAGAATCAGCCCACAATAAAAGAATGTTAAAGCTTGCAATTTGTCCGTAATAGTGGGAACGATGCTTGACTAGTTAATGCAGAAATTTTCATTTCAGATAATTTTCATCCAGGCTGCTATCGTATTAACTCACCGTTTCCACCCTTATTATGTATATATCACCCTAACGTCTTTCTGTGCCCGTATCACGCTTTTGTCCATATCACCATACTGTCTTCGCGTAGCAATTACATCACAGCGGCCACATTCTCAAAACTAAGTGATACTCCAACTGTCTGATAGCGTCCGTGAATTAGGCACCAAGTCTTGATTTTTGCACTCTCTTGCTATGGCTCTTCATTATCGTGGGCAAATATATCCGGACATCCGGATACGATTTCATATCCGGATATTATCGGTGACGTCAGGATAATCTGGAAATCCAGATATCCTAACATTGCATTACGTCACCAGATGCAAAATCTCACTGGTAGACAACTCCAAAGCCTTTACTCGAAAATGCAGAAATGACACTGTGTAGAGACATGTTTTCATGTGACCGTATGGGAGATTTTTGTTGATATATATTTTGTCTTTAGGCGGTCAATTTTAGTGTATACTATAATTTGCCTTAGGAAAAAAGACAAAGACACTTCATTTGATTGTCTCGGATAGTGGACGGTTAGACACCCTAAATCTTCATTTTAAAATTGTAGAGATTGCGCGTTCTTCGGCTGCTCTTCAGCCTTATGGTTCACCATCACATAGTGGCCGGTTGGCATTGGATAGGAAGGAGCCACCCTAACGTTCAGAATATTTAGATCTTTATGCCAGTTCGATGTTAAAATAATTTGCCAGTACGTAAGTAAGGAAAGTAAGGAACCACCAATACACCTATCGTTCCACCAATGCTAGAGTTACTTCTTCGTAAAAGTTGCGCGAGTTTTCTAAGGTAGACGTAAGAAAAGTAGGCAGGCTTGGACAAATCTGTTAGCGTTTTCAGAACGTGTCCTTAACATCCAGTGTGTTTTATCGAAGGAATCGTGACGGTTGTGCTTTTAAAACAAGCAGAGCAAAGCTGATGTATTGGCTTTAGTTAAGTCACACTGGAGTCGGGAAATATGCATCGTGTCTTTGATGAAACTTTTGATTCAGTCTCAACCTGCGCCATAGTTACAGCAGGATGATTGCACGTAGAAAAGCTATCGGCGCGAGTCAAAATTTGTGATTTGAGTCGTGTTATAACAGAAAAGTTCGTTGATATTTGGTATATTTTTGGACTTACGCTGTGTTGAGAGTCGTAGATTTTTGCTTTTCTGATTTTCAGTTGACTTTTGGATTATTAATATGTCTGAAATTGGTTTTTGGTGCTGCAAGTTGTAATTTAGAATAGTAGTTTAAGGTTTAAGTAAGAAAAAACCCCATTGAACGTGTCGCGGTGATAATTGTGCTTGTAGCGTTTGTCGCAACATGACCTATCGTGGTTTTTTGAACACTCAGGTCCTTTTTTGGTCGATTGCTCCATAAATTAATTTGCATTTCGACTATCGTCGAACAAACTGTTGCCGGACGAGAGCAATTTGCTTTAAGGCGTATGTTAGCTAACCACGAGGACGTTGTTGTTCTGTTTTTAACATTCCTCGCAACGTGAGTGAATAGTAATACGCAGCCAAACGTACTCTGTGCAACAAACTAAGTTAAAGCACTAACTTGTATTGTATTGAGCAGCACAAGAGCAGCTGCATGCGTCAAAAGATTAAAATGTTTCTGTACTTTGTGTTAAAATATCTTATGTTGCCGGAAATGGTTGATAAACTGGCCGCGATATGATTTGATATATATGTCGCAGTTTGAACAAAGAGTCTTTCCTTATATCTTTAGAATTCAGGGATTATATAGATTTAAATACGGCTAACTGTTACGTTGGGTGTTTTTCTGAACTTTCTAAATTCAAATAAACAACTTTAGGTGCCACAAACTTCCACTTTCTGTCCGAAATTAGTTCTTCTGTCCCGATTGTTTGGACTTACTTTACAAGCTCGCAACCTTTGCCGAACCCGTTTCTCTGGTTTATAGCTGGGTTCTAGTTGTTTCTGTCGTACTCCTGTGACATCTCCAAGATACCAAAAATTTCTGAAATTTCCACTTTATTCTGAATAAATTATCATCAATTATATTGAAATTATGTTCGCTATAAAATAAATACTGTTAACATAAATAGGCTTAGTATGAGTTACACAGCAAATATTGGGGCAAAAAGCACCATATGAAAAGAACAATGTTTGTTAATGCCTTAAATGCATAATACATCATAATATACACAAGTATAGTGAATGGAAAAGCGTGTCATATAATTTTTGATGTTCAAATAAAACTTTGAAATTTTAGGATATGGTTGTCTATATTCGGATATGGTGGTATCCGCACATCCGGATTATGCGATATATTCCACAATTTTACCCGGATATCCTGATATGCTAAACCATATTCCTGCCCGTCACTAGTTATCATGACATTTTTTAATATCGCCGACGAAAAGGATTTTAGCTAATTAAAAATTCAGCGTTGGACAAACTTTAACAATTGATGAATTAATCGATATTTGGTGCTGTACGATATATTGGTAACGCTTTGCCGCAGATGGTTCAACATTGTCTAAACATTTTACACTGCATGTGCTGTGGTATTTTTGAACTAAATTTAGTTATAGCATAGAAAACTAACAAATTTTATAAATGCTTGCTTGACATGCGGTAACAATGTCAAACAGAAATAAGACCAAGGGCTGCTATATCAGATGTTTCTTAACTGTATTCATGTCCGGCATATGTCAACATTTGACGTGCTAAACAGGGCAACCTATTCCAACAGAGACAGTCCGAAATAGTGACATCTTGGATCAAACCGGGCATTAATAATTATTTATAGAAAAACTGTGTTTCAGAAACAAATCCATGCATTCAACGTATGAGTCCGGGAACTGATGTGTCGAATGCGATAGATAATCGTCTCAAGCGTTGGTTTTTTAATGCTGACACAAAGCAGTGTCAGCAGTTTCGTTACAGCGGTACTGGAGGAAATCAGAACAACTTTCCCACAAAATCACTTTGTGAAAGCGAATGCTCAGGTTCGTACTACTATATTGTTGTTTCAAATTCGCTGTTGGATTTGCATATGTTGACCTATTTATCCATCATTCTCATAGTGTCATTCACCAAAAATTTTCTTTGTCAGGATTTTCAGATAAATTATTAGCTTTATTTAGCAGACTGGAAGAAATCAAGCGCCCGAGAACATTTTCAATCGAGGACAAACACAGTCGGTGTTGAAGCGGACACGTATGAAGCATATATTGATTGTATTAGGAATTTATTTTGGGTTTGCTCTGCATTCAACAGATACCGCTCACGCAAACTTCAGGTAGACCCCGCAACGAAAAGCGGGTGAGCTAAGCTACCGTCACACCTGTTCCTTACAAACTGTGAGGATTTATACGGTAAATCGTCAAAACTGAGGGGAACTTAGAACTTAACACCCGTGAGCTTAAATCGATGAAGGGAGCCTGTTCCCCGTGCACCCCTGTTCGCAGATTTATGCAGGAAACTTGCCACAATGTTTTTGGTTGTACAGACACTTACGTAGTCATGATACTTGATGTTTGCACAACCTGTTTCTCAATAATGTTCAATTAACTTTCTGTATATAAGCACTAAATTCTGCAAATGTTTACTTTGTAATCTTAATGTCAATAATTATCCTTCTACAATTGTGTTATAACAAATAATTATATTATGATTGACTTTTTTTGCGGAATCCATCATGGGTGTTAACTACTGCCCTCATTAGTGTGAAGTACTGAAGCATGGAGTGTAATTATGGCCATCATGTCTGTGAACTACAGACATTATAGACGTGAGCCTCTGCCATTATGAGCGTGAACCACTGCCATTACGAGTGTGATCTGCTGCCAATATGGGAGCGACTCGCTGAGATAATGATTGTGGAAAGTGATTTATAAGCGACTCGATCTTCATTACTGAATGATTTTTGTTTCAGTATTCAAAAATCCTTGTGTCGGAACTCTTCAAGTGCCAATCACGTTTTGTAGTCACAGTAACCCAAATATTTGCAGTCTGGGTTCATGGTGCCATTACGGTTCTGGACCGGAAACTACTGTATGCTGTCCAGGAGGTAGTTTTATGTTAAATAATTGTTTTAGTTTGAGACAAACCTTATAAATATTAAATGCTGTGTCAGATAGGATGAACATAGTTATTAACAGGTGATAGTGATACGTTTTGTCAATATCAGGTGGCGTGAGTTACGCTATGGACGTTCCAAATTACTAAGATTAAGATAAATATTAAATTTGAAACTTCCTTGGAAAACGTGTGGCGCGGTTTAGAAGATCCATTTAAAATAAGGTTTAGCGCATCGCAATGCCTGCACCTGTCTTTTTTATATGTAGGTTTTGTTCCAGTACATAAATGGCCTCGTGCCACATAAAAATATGTCTAGATTATCATTATTATGTCAAAAATATAGCACTAGTGGCAAGGCAACCTCCTGCGCTTGTGATAGTGTTTCTCATAACATTTCCTAAAAGCAGCATATGGTAGCATTCGATGACAGCGCCACTGGTCAAACAAAAGGAACCATAAAGTAATACTCAACCACGCCAGTCAAAATTTACGGAATACAACGGTAACAAGGTGTTCGTCATATTGGATTATTTCATAAAAAGTGTTCAATTTGAGCAAAAATCTTGTGACTGCAATGTTTTCTAGCACATCTTTGCTTACAAGACGTTGAGTCGTAAAAGCAAGGTTTCTCATAATGTTGCACACTAGAAACAACTCCAAAATCCGGTTTGTTGACATGGGGTTTTTCAGTATTTTCGTATGCTGTTAGACGTAAATAAAGTTTCTTTAACAGCATACAAAATTCATGCGTGAACGGGTTAAGCAAGTCATTGCTATCATATAGGTTGCCATTGATGTGGATTAGATAACTGGTGAATTCAATTGGTGGAAACAAAACAGTCCCATAAAGCACCCATTTTGTAATGAAATATAAAATTGTACGTTTCAGCAGTCGCCAGCGACATTTGTCAGCTGCCGCTATCGATCGGAGACGGTGATGAATCGCTGAAACGATATTTTTTCAATGCTAAAATCCGCCAATGCGTCGTATTTTCTTATCGTGGTATGCGTGGTAATCAGAACAATTTTTTGACACTCGAGGAATGTCGAAGCCAATGTCCAGGTTAGTTAAAAAGCACTTCGGAGTTTCGTATGTATTACCTTGTATTTAATGTGCGCTTTATCGGAGAAGGTGATCAATCGCTGAAGTGATACTTTTTCTATTTTCAAATTCGAAAATGCGTCGTATTGCCTTATCGCGGTATACGGGGTAATCAGAACAGTTTTTGACACTCGAGGAATGTCAAAGCCGATGTCCAGGTTAGTTAAAAAGCACTTCAGAGTTTCCCTTGTATTACCTTATATTCAATGTGCGCTTTATCGGAGAAGGTAATCAATCGCTGAAGCGATACTTTTTTCAATATTCAAATTCGCCAATGCGTCGTATTGCCTTATCGCGGTATACGGGGTAATCAGAACAGTTTTTGACACTCGAGGAATGTCAAAGCCGATGTCCAGGTTAGTTATAAAGCAATTTGGATTTTCGCATGTATTACCTTGTATTTAATGTGCGCTTTATCGGAGAAGGTGATCAATCGCTGAAGCGATACTTTTTTCATTGCTCAAATTCGCCAATGCGTCGTATTTTCTTATGACGGTATGCGGGGTAATCAGAACAGTTTTTGATACTCGAGGAATGTCAAAGCCGATGTCCAGGTTAGTTAGAAAGCAATTTGTATTTTCGCATGTATTACCTTGTATTTAATGTGCGCTTTATCGGAGAAGGTGATCAATCGCTGAAGCGATACTTTTTTCCATGCTGAAATTCGCCAATGCGTCGTATTTTATTATCGCGGTATGCGGTGTAATCAGAGCAGGTTTTTGACATTCGAGAAAAGTCAAAGCCGATGTCCAGGTTAGTTTTAAAAAGCAGTTCGGAGTTTCGAATGTATTACCTTGTATTAATTGTGCACTTGTTATGAACTATTTTATCCTATAAATTTTAAGCAACTTTTACCAAAATTTATGAAAACTAACGTCGGAAAAGAAACTCCAAAAATTGTTCATGAGTTTATAAGAATTAAAATGTTCCCTAAATTTTAGAGTGTGAAAATGTGACTAGACTTTGCAATTTTAAGTTTTCAGCGAGCTGCATACTATTTATAAACGTGATGTTAAGTTGATTTCTCGTTCTGGGCCTCTTTAGCTATTTAGTAATGCCAGGAGTCCGTGATTTTTGCTACTGAAAGAAATGAGTTTTCCACAAATGTGAACCTATGCCATAACCAAACTTCGTGAAACGCATTGCTACGCCACGCGTTAGGGACTGCGATGTGTAAAGCAATACGCATTTTTAACCTGAAATTAGACTTGTAGTATGCTGAAATTAGGTTAACTAAAGTATCACACTTTTGAGCAAAATGTCGTCGCTCTTAGCTGTTCTGATAACTTAATGGTTCATTCCAGTGATTTAGGAACATCAAATCTCCTACATAAATTAGTTCTAGGGGGCAGCGGAGTATCTGTGTAAAACAAAATCCACCGAAACGACCTAACAGACTTTTAGGAATGTTGGAGGTCATCTAAAGTCCAAATGGAACATTTATATGTTTTGCAGCTAACTTTTATGTCGGCGAGAAATTTGCAACCGTTCCGAATATTGAAAACTGAAAATCCAACCACAGCATTGAAATAATGTAAATACGACGAACAGCTACTAAGAATTGCATGTTTAAAGCTTTAAGATAATCGACCAGCTTTGTTTATATAATCTACTTTTAAAGCTATCTAAGGTCGATGTCTTTGCAGCAGGATAAGTGCTTTCTGATGAAGGGTCGTTCCCCAACGTTGAGTTGGTTTGCAGCAGATTTAGTTCTAAAATTTATTAATGGTTTTCGTCAACTATAGATTTTTACAATTAAAAGAAAGATGTGAGCGTTCTTAGGACAGTATTGAAAATAATACATTCTATTAACTCAATATTATTCGCTGGCCGTGCGGTAGGATAAAAATCAGATGTACGTCTACCAAAGTAAGTCCCAACAGTCCGACGAAATAAATTAAGAATCCCCGTAATTGCAGTAAATATATCATGAGTGGCTTAAAGCTTTTTTAATTTGCTTTTGTTTCAGTTTTCAACAATCCGTGCTCAACAGGTCAACCGTTGTTCAATAGTTCTGGCATCGCGCGAAGTTGCAGTTCGGAAGGGAATCTATTAGGATCATGTCCTCGTGGTTATTGGTGCCACGTTGGTCATAATGACGAAACGACGATTTGCTGTTCTGGCAGTACATTTTTGCTTTTAAATATCTAAAATTTTAGCGATTGTGTCAATAATTATACTATACAATGAACTTGATACTTTGCTGCCAAATTGCGCTCAACGAAGGTGGCTTAAAATATTTGGCCGGCCTCGCAAATATATTTCCGGGTCTCGACATGGTAGGATTCGTATCATTCTTAAACAGACTTGCGGATCTTTCGGGATAAGTGTTCATTCCAAGATGTGGACAAGAGTTTTGATGTCATACCGTTGACGACAAGGTTCTTACGGGTATACCGCGTATTAATGTGCATGATCTGTAGGCATTACTACCATAGACGATGAATCATTTCTTAAGAGACGTCGAGGCAGTAAAAATAAATATCCTCGTTTTAAGAGGCCACTGAACTTACTGCTTTTAATACACAAATTTGTTTTGCAATTTTAAAAGTGTAACTACTGACAAATTTTAGTCTAATTTTTTTGCTCTTTACCTATGTTCTAACATAAAAGTAATTAGAATAATTACAACCAGATGTACGTTTGTAAATGCTGATTAGAAATATGTCGCCGATTTAATAGTTACCGCACTATAACTTTTCGATTACAATTTATCACGCTGTAAATGTCGAGAATATATTTATAATAAAGTTTCGATATCAACATTGGAGAATCAAGGGGTTCTTTTGAATGAGTCTACAATAGTAAGAAATCTATCCAAGAACATCGTTGTCATGTATCTTACTGATTTACATTAAGAACTCGATAGTGAGAAACCTCTATTGCAACATATCTCTCCTAAAAAGTTTGCTCATTCGCTACTATGCGATGTCCATTAGTTTACGATGCTTTTGCAAGGAAAAAAATTTTCCACATTTAGCATGTTCAGAATGAGCCTAGCAAATACTCTAGTGTTTTCGGAAATCTTTATTGTGTGTAATAGATTATTATCACAATTGAATTTTTTGGTGGGGTTTCATTTAAAATTATTGTAAGGTTTGAATCGGTAGTGCTGATCTTTGTAGTTGATTTAGGTCGTGACCCATGTCGGTTAGAACGTGACCCTGGCGAAGGCACAGCGACGCTACCCCGATGGTACTACGACTTTTCTAGCCGCAAATGCATGCCTTTCGTATATTCAGGTAGTCTTGGCAATCAAAACAACTTTGTGTCGCAAGAATCATGTGTTCAAACTTGTCGAGGTAGGTTTATTTTATATTGGCACTTTAAAGGTACTATCTTCGAGTAGGTTTTGCTATTGTAGTTAGGCTATCAGTTTGACAACACAGTGGCTTCAGTTTGTTTTTAAAATCGATATATCATACTGGAAATTTAATATCCTGCATGTCAAATAGTAAAAATAGGATGGTCGGTGCTGGTTATCACTGAAGCCACTGTGTCGAAAATCGCGACCGCGGCAAAATAAATTTCTGTAAAAACCCAATTATATTTCCGTTCATTTTAAGCGTTGAACATTGTACGAACGACTTTTCGTGTTTTCAGCTTATCCTTCATCCACTTCGAAATTGTCCGGCGGCGTATGCTATTAGTTCACAAAGTTGGATTGTCAAAATAAAGATATGATCCAACATAAATGTTAATTTATATTTATAGATCTTAAAACCTTAATTTAGTCACGAAAATGATTAAATATAACTCAAATTCGGTTGGGCAAAACTATGTTTTGTGCAAAATGATTGAAAATGTTTTGAGTTGTGTTTTTCACAAGAGACAGGTGTCAAAGCAGTTAGTACTGTTGGAGTTTATACCGATACCAAAATTTCAGGATCATAGCGAACCGGGCATGTTTTTGAAGAAATTGTTGCCTTGAAGATGTCTTACTATGGAACACAATCACTGTTTTTATACGTCTTAAATGATTGAGAATAAGTGTGAAGCAGCTCAAAACTTGTTTGTTGAAGCCGGGGTATCGTAAATATTATGAAAATATTAAAAAGTCTAGGACAGGCCTTTTAGTTGCTAATTTGCATAACGCCTAATTCAGCCTATTTAATCAAAACCATTCCGTGTCTTGAGTCTCGGTTGATATTTTCAATATACTGCGTCATATTTCTTATCTTTCGCAGTATTTACTGTTAGTAGAGGTTGTATTGTTTTTTGTTCGTCTGCGCGCCGACTAAAAAGCAGATGATTGCGTTGTGGATCGCTTGCACGTTGATGTCGATGCATTGAATCGTTAGATTTTGCGCGCCGTCGTGGTTTCCATTGCATTGCGCACATTTAACAGCGAACGATCTCGTCGGGCTCGCCAATGTAAAACCCGTTAGTCTTCGCTTCGTTAATCTTACGCACAAATAGCCATGCTACTGACCATGCGCCCAACGAAGGCAATCTGGTCAGTACACCATTCCGAAACGGCAACAATCCATCCGAAACATTGTTTTCAGTAACTATGTGCCCAACCAGGGAAATAAGATCCAAGAACTACGGCGTTTATCAATGGGTCAGTCGCAACTGCAAGGACAAAACGACTGAAAGTCAGTCGCATGCGATAGATCAACGGTACGTCCGAGAGATGATAACCCTCCAGATCATATGTATGTTTTGATCACCGAAAAACGACGGCCTATATGCGATCCGAATCCTCTGGTCACAATAAATCGTTCTTCGTGTGGCAGTGGAAACGATGCTGTGATCGCAAAATTTTAGCACATTAAAGCGCCCGGTCAAGTCAAGCATCAATGACCATTTTGATTGGTCGTTATCAATCAACGGTCAACGCTACACAACACGGTTTCGCTTGTTTCTGCTCATGTCCGGATCGTCGAATCTAATTCTGGACTATTAATCACAGGCTGGCACAAGCTACGAAAAGTTTACATGGCTGAGATTCTACAGCAACTCAACAACAACGATTTAATGTTCGAGATGTCAAACCAGAAAGCCAGCATCTTTGTCTTGCTTGAAACTGAAAACCCGAATGCTGTTAATGCCATCGGACAGTTGCTCGTAAACGATAGCGATCGGCACGACGATCTTCGACGCTAACAGGGACAGAAGCATGCTTCCGCTATCTTGCGCTATGTTTTTAATATCGTACAAATTCACTTCGACAGGTTTAAATCCAAACGTATTGTTATCGAACGCTGCAAATCCGACGCAGCTGTGTCAAATAGTGGTATACTTGGCGAATCGTCAGTGCGACGTAGCTCAAGCGATGTTGGGCCACGATTTTCTGCGCGCACACAAATTGACAATGAATTGTGGCAACAACACCGTTTAACCAGCCGTTTCGTCCAACGAATGGTCACTGTTGTAACGCAATCGTTGTCACCAACGATCTGGCGATCAAATATCAGTGTCGTACTGCCGTCTATCAATTAC
Organism: Trileptium ribeirensis; assembly: GCA_030248225.1. Lineage (NCBI taxonomy): Eukaryota > Metazoa > Nematoda > Enoplea > Enoplida > Thoracostomopsidae > Trileptium > Trileptium ribeirensis. Next base: position 62,865 of record JASANE010024371.1, read on the forward strand.
ACGAGATCTTTAGTCTCCGAGTTGTCTGTGCAATTCAAGTCCGTATTCGTGGAGCCATCAACCAATGCTGTCGTCACGCATTAAATTCAGCATCACATTGTCACTTGTGGACCGCCGTGTTTTGCCAGATCACGGAGACTGTTCGGTGACAAATTAAAGACATAAAAAGGCGACCATGCCCATCTCGAACGCACTGGTACCGTTCAACGAGGAGAATCGCCCTAGGCAATACCACCTCGCGTTGTGAAGAAATCGGTCAGCAGATTGCGACCTTGTGGTGACTATTGTCATCTCAAGATTGGGCACGGTGCCCGATATTTATCCCAGGACGAACCTCAACGTCATCACCAAGGAATTATTCCAATGCCGATTTTTTGCCAAGCTGGAATGTGTCAAAGTGTTTTTCAAAATTCATTAGCACTTGAAGATGCCTAAATGATGGCTATCACAACACGATTCGGCATGTTCCTCTGCCGCCGGATGACATTTAGTCTGCGAAACATGATGCATCATGGAAGGTGATTTATCTGTTATGCTTGATATTCAAGGTCGAGCGTAGAATGCCACAACCGTGAGCTAGGCGCATATGTATATCATAGGTGTCTAAAGTTCGTTGGTTCGATGGTGCCGGTGGGAATTCTACCGCGAGAAGAAAGAATAAACGTTTGAAATTATTACACACTCACAATTTTGCTTAACCCAATTGTTACAAAAGTTCCGAGCGTTTGCAAAAAATGTCGCTAATTTTTGCCAATTTGTGCCAAATTTTCCCAAATTTCCGTCACTTTAAGCAAAACTTTCCAAATCCATAAGGCGCGCGAAGGGGGTGGGTGGTTGGTTCGAAAAATTTGGGACGTGGGAAGAGGGACGACCTTCAGAGGTATATCCCGCTAACCTGCACTTTTAACACCTCTGAATATATAGCGTTTTAAGTGTTGTACATGTGTGTATTTATTTTTCCTAACCTTGATATTTACAAGTTGTGGTTCCTAGCTGCAATGTTGGGACATAGTTTTCAGGTTAGTTTCTGCTGTGCCGCATGCTGCCATATTGAACAGTAAAATAGCATCCATCCATTTAGCTAGTTGATAGTTTTTAACTACTCGGAAAATTACACAGACGTTCAAACCTCTGATGGAACACGCATTCCATAATACGCCGTTCGTCAAAATGTACATCGAAGGTATTCTCTTGGCAAGTATTACCGAGGACGAAAACCACGAACGCCTTAATCGCGTTCATCGGTCATGATGTGTCTCTATACGCAAACCACAAACAGCTGGTATGTTCCTTCAATCTCAGGAATCCGAGCCATCAGCAATGCCGATGGCTATCTAATATCTCCGAATTCGATATTATGGTTAAACGTCACTCGAACCGGATACATGGCCGCAGGCTGTCTTTTCCTCACGACCGGCCCTGAAGTTCATGAAATCACAGGTGCTTAGCTCGATGATCAACATCTATACACGGCTTTAAAATCATCGTCGCGGCCGCTCAGACGATCGTCTGTCAACGGCAAACAAAGTCTCGAGCGACAACAAGAATCTTAACGACAATATTCCGACGACCCGCAGTTGCCTCCTTTCACAGCATGCAGGCTACCGAGCGACGTTGGCTATGATTAGCCAATCGTACGTTTGGTCGGGGATGAGAAAGGGCATTAGCAATGCGTTCAAAACCTGTGAGGATTGCCAAGCGGCAAAATCAATCGCCAAGCAAAGATATAAATCAAGTCGATGCCAACGATGCAACGGTTTCACACAATTCACATCGACATCATTTGTCCGCTACCGCCGTGTGACGGCAAGCGAAATATCGTCATTATAATAATAGAGTGGTATTATCGAAGATCCGAACTGCTGCTCTTCAGCGACGTTTAAGTGTCTAAACTTGCAGACGCACTGGTCAACGTATGGATGTCGCGATATGGAGTTCCTTTAATCATAGCCACAAACCGCGGAGCACAGTTCGAATCAGCCTTACATATAAACGTAATGTCAAAGCCAGGCATCAAACGAGAGCGTACAATGGCATATCATCTGCATTCGAAGGGTGCTATCGAACGTGTTCAAAGTTTGCTGAGGAATTCCCTACAGAGCATGCTTCGCAGGCTGCGAATGAGTCCGTAAAATCTCCATATATTCGAAGTACTGTCAAGGCATCTCGATTCGCACCAGCATAACTTACGTTAAGAGATCTTCCTCGAACATTGCGCGACTGCACAAAAAAGTCACGATGAATAAATTTTAACAAAATTGCAAACGATTTTCGACAAATAATGGGAGCCATGAAGCCGCGTTATCGAAAACGCATGCAATCAGTGACGCACTTTCGCACGATTTGGCAAAGGCAAAATTCTTTGAAGCCGCAAAGAAACGACAGACAACAACCTCGAGCATCCCTACAAAAGGCCGTATAAGTATCAGGAAGGATCTGAAAACCGCAATCATCAACAACGCTGGTCGTAAAGACACTGTTTTGCTCGATCGCGTGAACCCACACTCGGCTGGTTACAGGCGAAACAAAGAATGATTGCGACGCTTCTCCAACGCCAACGACGTCGCACCAAATCAATTCGCTGAACTATCTTGTTTGGTCGGAATTTCCCGGCTATCCTTATCGGTCGGCTTTCAAGGTCCTGCGTAACAGCACAACAGCACTCCGCTCGAGTGCAAACTTCTACGTCTAGACGATGTTCTGATCAAATTCTTCAGTAATGAACGGTATGCCCTGGTCAATCGCATTGACATTCGACGATACAGTTCGAACGACGACGGGGTACCAAACATATATGCGTCTTTTATTCAATTATTGAAGCTAACCCCCGATTTCAACGAACAATTGCAGAGCAACGTTCATCAGCAGCAACACGGATGCTACAGCACAATTTGAGCCGTCCACAGTTCAATATTGCATTGCGACAAAGCTGTAGGAAAAAATACTTAGAATAAGTTCGGTTCGACCAGTACGTTCACCCTTCACAGACTTAATATAAAAATTAAGAAATAACGAATAAAAGAATGAAATATGGCAGACCAAAACATTCAATGATATTATCTTTCACAGCATAAATCCACATGATCTCCGCCAAAACCTCAGTCTATCGAAAACTCTCTATCTGGCAGACAACAGTTATACACGAGAAACTGTACATAGCTGCGAGTCACTAATTTGCATACGAACAGGAGTATTCTAACAGTACTCGCCGTCGCGACATTCCCGACAGCAAGACAAGTCCCAAATCAAATTCATCACGTATTCAGTCATTTCCCAATCGGTTTTCACATATTAACCTGAACTGTTAAGTCGTCTAAATTCAAAATTTGATCAGCCTTTCGCTTCCGTTGTCTTCGAATACGCCCAATTTCACCAGTTTGTTGATACATTTCACCTGAAAGCTTGTATCGAATGCACTTAATACCTGGCATTACTTTGCACCATTCTTTCCACAAAATACCAAGCCCCCGGTGGTTGAGGTGAATGTTGTCTTCAAAAAATTCTTTGACTAGTAGTCCGTTTCGCACGAACGGGGAACCATTTTCCCAAAAAAACCCGTTTGAATCCCGTTGCAACGATCTGGCGCTGCAACCAGCGCCGATGAGCTCCAGTGGCCGGAACAATGGGCGTTTCAAATTCGGTACTAAACATTGCAAAATCCTTTCCGCGGCGTTTTTTGGCTTCTGCAAGCATCAAATTTTTCATTCGGAACCACCCTTCCAATTGGACATCGCGGATCGCTGAAATCCCACAGTTCACGATAATCTGATCGTATTGCGAAAGATTCATGGGTTGCAACTCTTTTACAAGCCGCAGCAAGGTAGCGCCACTGATAGCGACGACTTTGCCATACGTTAATTGGCTGATGAAAGCACATTGGCTGTCGGAGATTATAAGAAGCGAATATGGCCGCGCAATCACCAAAGGAAACATAGCACGGCTGAGTAAACTTCGCAGACTTTCACACTTATACAATTCGCGTCGATTTTGAAGCTTACTACTTCAACCAACACCTGGCCAAAAACATTGACTCCAGGATACATCCAGTCACTGTACAATTCAAGCTGGTTGCGACGGCAACCCGTCGACCAAACCATATCATTGCGGCTTGACGCGCACAAAAATTAAACTGGCATAGTACCCGCAAAGTCCACGAATTCTAGAAGGCGGCGACCATAGAGCGTGCGATGGCGTGTTTGGTGCAACAATATGTCATGTAAAACTTCTCTCGCGAATCTGATCCATTTTGAACCCACTTCAAAAGCGCGTTTCGACAACCATGCTTCAAGTTCTGTCGGATTACCGCGAAGTCTGTCATCTTGAAGCATAGCATCCGCCAAAGGATCGTACAAATTGTTGTTTTCGTCGTCGAATTTGTGTTGCTTTAGCAGCGTATAGAAAAATGTCATTGCGATGCTGGTTGGAGAGACATTGAACGCCACCAAACCGCTTGCATACGGGTAGAGCATTGATAAAGGGTTTTCGTTGTCGATAATTTTGTATTGAGACATCTGTGAACAAACCTTAAACAAAGTTATAGCAATCAACCCACAAAAAAAGCAAGTACTAGTCATAATTGCACGGTTTCTTCTGCAGCTAAGCGGTCGATACGATCCAGAGCAATCTTAGCTGTGGCCCGTTGAGCCAGTTTTTGTGCATATGGGGGTTTTTCCGACTGAACCTCTCCAGCCGTACCAACGCCAGAACGGCTGGGGAATTCCTTATTTTGTAAGTTTCCTATATTAGAAGCAAATTCCAACGGACACAACGCTTTAATCGGCCGGCATAAAATTTTCCCATTCGGCAACCGGATTCACGCAGACCGGCAATTACCATCGGAGCTAACAACCAGATCCACGATGATAGCAATCTTCCACCGACCTCGGGGTAGATTGTCTTTCACCAGAACAGGCATACCAACCGTGGGAACATTTTCAGAGCAGCTTCGCTGCTTGAACTGATGAGCTTGCTCACGTAGCACGGTGATGTAGCCTTTGAACCAGCAAGTCCAAAATTGTCTTAGCATTTTTTGAATGCTTTTCCAGTCGGAAATAAGCTCTTCGCCAGCAATGCGACCAAGCCGAAAGTCGTCATCATCAGACGACGGTTGAAAACTCCAGAATGAAGGTTGATTCGGAGATTTCAAGCGCAGAAAGTGAGTTGGAGTCAAAGCTGACCCACTGTTGTCGTCATTCATCACTATTGGTCGCGAGTTGACTATAGCGGCAGCTTCAATAACGACAGTTTGTAGCTCGCACAAGTCCAATTTTCGTTTGTTAATTGAAGCTTTCAGACTCTTCTTGACGATACCAACCATCCTTTCGAAGAAGCCACCCATCCAAGGTGCAGTTTCGGTGATGAATTGCCACTTTATGCCGCACCCAGCACAGTAACGTTGAACACCGTCACTGCCAATCGACTCGTACCATCCATCGGCAAAGAATTTTTGCGCAGAACAAAATTGTTTCGCATTGTCGGAGACAATCAGTGTAGTTTTTCCGCGGATGCTGATGAATCTTCGCAAGCAAAGTAGAAAGTGGTCTGCACTGAGCTGATTCACGACTTCAAGATGAATCGCTCGTGTTGTCGTACACGTGAACAAAGCAACCCAAACCTTCTTGTCATCCTCATTGTTTTGTCGAACAAGCAATGGCCCCATGTAATCCAAACCAACGCTTTCGAATGGATTACAGTTCAGATCAACACGAAATTGAGGCAGATCTTGGAAATCAGGGGGCTTGAAAGGACCGCCGAAGTGACGCTTGCAGACAATGCATTTTCGAAGTAACTTTTTCACTGTCGACCTGCCTCTGGCAACCCAGAAGTTTGTGCGTAACTCAGATAACGTGTGTGACACCCCAGCGTGGTTCAGACGAACATGAATATCCCGAATCACAAGTTTTGTGAAGCAATCATCACACGGCAAAAGAATAGCACATTTCGAATTTTCCGGAACTTCAGCGTTTGCCAATCGTCCTCCAACACGAAGTATTCCTTCAGAATCTGTGAACACGTTCAGCTGATTCATTAGATTTGAAACTGATGCACGAGATTTGGTAACGACAAAATGTTGATACTGAGTGACTATTACCCAGTAATTTCGAGCGCGATAAAGATCTGTTGCAGTCAAATTTGACGACTGAACGGATTTCTTGCGGCAAAGGTCAATAAATCGAATGATATATGCTGTCACTCGCAAAAGACGATTCACATCTGAATAGTCACTAGGTTCCAGAATCTGGCCAAAGCGGTGCGCTGAAATAGTATTGATTGAGCAGACTTCACCAATTTTCAGCGCGTGATCCACTTGATCAGAAGTGTCAGATGCAAGTTTCACTTCAGGCCAATTCGGACGTTCTGATTGTACCCAATCCGGTCCTGACCACCAAAGTTGCGATTCGGCCAGTGTCTTGAAAGGAATTCCGCGAGTTGCCAAGTCAGCAGGATTCTCGGTGGTAGCGACATATCGAAACTGAAAGCGACTGTTTCGCTTGATGCGATTGATCCGGTTTCTGATGAAAGTTGACCGAACGACCGATCCATTTATCCAATGCAGCACGCATTTGCTATCAGACCAAACGAACACCGGACAATCCAAGTTGATTGCTTTCTGTACGAAATTGACAATTGAGCAACCAATAACGACAGCCATAAGCTCAAGCTGCGGAATCGTCAGTTGCTTCACTGGAGCGATTCGACATTTAGCGAAGAGCAAAGAACTGTTGATTTTAGTTCCATTATCATCCTCACATCTGAGGAACACAGTTGCAGCGTAGGCCATCGAAGAAGCGTCACAAAAACAATGAATCTGGAGCGATGTGCAATCAGAATACTGTGACACTGAGAGACGCTTGAAGCCAAATTCAGCGATTTGTAGTAGTTCCTGATTGAATGTGTCCCATTGCGATTGCAGATCGTCGGGAACCGGAGCATCCCAAGAAAGATTTGATTTCCACAGCTTCTGTATAATCGACTTTCCGACAACTGATACAGGAGAAAACAATCTCAACGGATCGTACAG